>JAYKKI010000123.1:1022500-1232500 GCA_039881145.1 Druceiella hillmani
GCAGCATACTAAATATATTGATAACACACGAACCATACAAAATCAATCTGATTGATGATTGACAGTAACTAAACCTAGGCACAATCAAAGCAAAGAAAGAGAAAAGTTGACGATGAATCATTACGATTATTGAATATATTTGGCGTTAATTTTGTAGAAAGTAATTATTCACAATTAAATGAAACTACTTGATGTAGTTTTATTTCTACTTTCTTTCATTTCTTTACCACGACATAGGTTTCGTTGTATTACAACATCTTCAGGTATTAGCAAATCTTTGTAAATTTAAAAATTCTTTGGAAACCGTATAACGAGTTCGATAAAATGCTCCATACTGTAACATGGTAGACCTTTGCCCAGGATACAATCGACGTGATTGACAACGAAAGCACTACGAAAAGCGTGACAGGTCCCAAGTAAGGCAGGGAGGGAAACTTAGCTGAGCTCGTGTAACTTTCGATCGGCATACACAACTAACTTGTTTTACATAGAATCATTACGATATTTACTAAAATAAATTAATACATATTATATGCTTTGATGTGATCAAAGAGATAAAAAGAGGACTGATGAAGCGGAAGAAACGAAGAAAAGTAGGCGTTCTATAAATTTGTTCTTAGACAGCATGTGCAAGGTAACTAAAAATTTCTATTAAGTACGTAAAGTGATGAAGTATATAAAGCGGAATAAATTTATAAAAATTATTTCTCCGCGCGGCATTATCAATATGGGTACTCGACCATTCGGTAAGAAACCCACTTTTATTTTGTTAATTAATAAATTAAAACATAATGTTTCGGAAAGTATTGATATTAATATATATTCTTCAATTTGTTTGTACATATTTGACATAAAATATTTGGTAGTCTAAAAATTATAAGTAAATTGGCAAATTCCTTATTTGAGTATCAAAACTCTTTGGTATTTGAAAATCCTATAGAAAAGCTGTAAAATATATTGTCCGTGTACAAAAGGACACAGGAATAGATGACTATTACGATCAATTTAGTCTCGTAACAGGTCAGAATAAATGGAATAGTCATAAAATTATTTACCATTTCACTTGCATGAAATGATATAAAACGGTATGTCTTGTTACCGTCCCTACTTATGAAGTGTATGGACAATATTTACGTATCGATATCCCGTTAAGCTAGAATGTAAAAGATCTTCATCTTGCATGTTAAGCGAAATAAGCATTGATGGTCCCAAATAAACATGTCAACAAACTGAAAAATCGCAGCGTTTATGGTTTCAAATGACCATTCGGTAATATATATACACATACCACCCTAAAAAGTTAAAAACTTGGTTGATAGCTGACCGTTAGGTATTTAAATAATATTTAGTATAATTCCAGTAAAGAAATTAGTAAAATATTTCGGAATCATTTAAAATTCAAAGAATTACCTTATTTAAAATGAATGAAAATATGAACCTGACATACTTACGTTTCATACAATTGACATACTTACGTGTCATACAAAATTAATGAAAATGTGAACATGACATACTTACGTGTCATACAATTAAAAGAAGAAAAAAAAGAGTAATAATCAAATAATAATTAGATGCTAAATAAAGAAATATTTATGAATATTTTTGTGTTTTTAATTAGCCTGAAATTAGATAGAATTTGACTTGGTCAACGATATCACTTAATATGCATTTATATTGTGTTTACATCACGTCATAATAATCCACATACTATTCAGTGTAACAATGGATATAATTTTGTGCAAGCAAATATTGGATTGCGTAGAACTCTGAAGTCTTCTAGTTCAGCAATAAATACATTCGTTTCAGAAAGAAATAGTAATTTACTATTTTTTCCCCTCACTGCCCTACGATAGGTGGTTTAAGGAAATAGGACGTAAAAGCAACCAATTACCGTTATGAGCAATCACTACTTAACTTGTAAGGAATTATAAAAACTTTCCGTGCCGATGAAGATTTCCCCTAATTCCCGTCCATTCACACTCCTAATATCATGTACTAATGGCATGTCTCATTTAACTGCACAGTAATTCGTAGTTGGCCAACCTTCCATTATAATTCACAGCATTCCTCAAGCATCCAGCCAAGTATGAGCGCATGTAAGAATTGAGAAAAAAATTATGCACTTTATACTCAACGCAGCAACACAGAAATGCAGCAAGTAGCGCCATCAGCAGCCTTACTACGAGTCGATGAGCTGGTTATCCTAAAGAAGGATAATACGCTTCCATTTAAATGTAGAAAGGAAGAGCAGTAAGGCTATTTCCAGGTAAGGACCGCCCTTTACAGTCACCGACTTATTGACTAGTAGAGTCATAACGCATCGGGTCCTCAACAAGGTCTGTCTCTTCACCATTGCCCTACTGGGCGAAGAGTATATTTACGCTACCATGGAAGACAGAACCACAGCGTAAGCGTGAACTAGATGGTAGAGATGCAGGCAAGAATGAAAGGAATCATAAATCAGCGAGCACCGCGCGTCGACTCACTAATAAAATAATGCATTCCACTATTTACAATTTTTATCTCGTATTTAAACAGTATCTCAAACGACTGACCTTTATAACCCGTTGTATATAGTTAAAGTTTATATAATTCATTTATGTTGCACCAATTTCATGACTTCATTGTAAATGTTCATATTGATGTATATACTTCTTAAAATTCAACGGTGTAGAAATTGTTATATCGAACAATAATTTCGTATTAAAGAAAATTAGTTTACCTTTTTTGCCTATCGGAATATATGCAGGTTAATATGCTTTAAATATAAGGTTAGTGGCAAAATTCTACGTGAAAGCTTGCCTTTAAACTTTTGTTGGGGATATTTTTAAAAATATCTCCGAAAATATTTTGAGGTCCTTATAAATCGTTCCGCCGATTATTACCCCACAAAATAGATGAAATAAAAAAGAACATTACTTTTATTGGACTATGCCGTTATCATGTCTGTATGAATAATTATGATTTATCAACGTATGGAAATTCAAGTTACAACATCAAACGATTCGTAATAAAAACTGTTGTGATAGATGAATAGATCGACGGACCAGTGAGTGATCTCATAACGGTTGGGTTTTTTTATGAGGTGGACAACTATATATTAAATATCCACTTCAATTTTATGAACTCTTTCAATGTATGGTCCTGGGAATTGATATGTTTTGTAGGATGTTTATTTTATAAATGCTGTTTATGCTTTTGGTGCAAAGTAAAATGTAATTCGAGTTTTTCTTCTTTTTATTATTCGTGATTTCTCATCTTCTTATGTTGGTATTAGGAATACCAG
Source organism: Druceiella hillmani (assembly GCA_039881145.1). Lineage (NCBI taxonomy): Eukaryota > Metazoa > Arthropoda > Insecta > Lepidoptera > Hepialidae > Druceiella > Druceiella hillmani. The sequence continues at coordinate 1,025,787 of JAYKKI010000123.1, forward strand.
TAAGGCTATTTCCGAAATTATTCAAGGAATGAATATCTAAATGGTGTACATATATATATATATATATATATATATATATATATATATATATACACACCACCCTTTAAATTGTTCCTTCGATTTCCGCCTAATCTACTAAATCTACAAGTTACTAAAATTCCTGACTGGAGTAAGGTTCCAAATATGAAGTTTGTAAGCATGGAATATTAAACTAATTCCAATTACTACAAATGATTCTATTTAGTCCAAGATATTCGAATAAATAAAGAAATTCGGTAATAATAAATTCAATAACATCAAGCTCGTTATGATAAATTCATAAATTGACCGATTAAAATTACATATCCCTAACTACCTTGACAATATAAGCGCACAATACAAAACTAAGTACACGTAATTATCATTAATTTAATCGCAGCTTGCGGCGATAATTAAACTAAACTGCGGCAAGACGACACAAATTTAATTCAATGAAATGCAAACACGGATTTTGCATTTCATTGAATTCGTGTCAAACTGAACATACATGTCGAAGTATATTCTAGTGGCGCACTCGATTCGGGAACTAATCTAGTAATGACTATAAGACCACCAGTCTATATATGCTGATGTGTACTTTCTAACAATTATGAACTCGTGCAGAAACGTCTATATAAGTAAAATTCTATAATTAGTAGATTAGGCGGAAATCGAAGGAACAATTTAAAGGGTGGTATGTGTATATATATATATATATATATATATATATATATATATATATATATATATATATATATCTATATATATATCTATATATATATGTATATATATATATATATTAAAAATTTATATTAAGAATTAAAAATGAAGCCGTTGTCGTGATTCTACTGCAACATGTGGCTTTTAAAGTTTTTCTAAAATCACAGACAAACAATTCCTGGTGTACCGGACAGCTATAACTGTTCTAATAATTTTGAAAATGATCGTTACCTAATGACACGGATATTCGAAGAAAAAGACGGAAATATTTTTTTAGCACTTTGTCCTTTCTCTGTTTTTGTGGGCGACTTTTTAGAAGGTACTCTTCCTCATAGGACAGAATGGCTTTCAATTTCCGATTCATAGCCATATATCCAAATTTTGTCATTCGTAGTGATATTGAGCATAACAATCTAATAACCTCTATGGAATCATTCTGATCTTTCACAACACCAAAAAAATATCGTGGCGTTGATATTTTTGAACTTTGGTAAAATCATCCGTATAGCATAAAAATTAGTGACTTCCAAATTTTAATGAAGAATTTTCTGTACTTTGCTTAGGCGTAAATTTGTCCAAGTCTGCTGATAGATATTATTGTTAAGATTTATATTATTCATTATGATTATGTTCATATCAGGCTTAATCGCAACCCTCACAATATTGATTATATCTTCAGTTTTCATCATTTATGGACGTTCCTCATACATATCATCACTGAGGTTGGTTAAAACAGATATAAGTAGTAGCCCTGGATGGAATTTAATATTAAAATGTTATTTAATTTTTTACTGTAATTTTGTTGCAATCGACTCAAAGTCACAAAAGATCGAAGAAAAATAGTCTTTTTTTCTTTAAGTCATCTCATCATGCTGAGACAAATCATTTTCAAATTGTCACAGATTTTTAAAAAGAAAACAAATCATAATATAAGCAAAATACCACAAGTAAACTACTTTCAGTGCTACCCTCAAATAATTATATGCAACTGTTTATTAAACGTCAAAAATTTCCAAGATGCGAGATATCAGTTAGTAAGCTTATAACACTTAAGATCTAATTAGTATTACATCACTAACGAACCGAGGTCAATAATTTAGCAATAATTATGAAGGCATCTTGAAGATAGATACGATTGCTATGCAATTCAAAATATTTCCATCGTTACGGATCAATAAAGAGTATTAAACAAAAGCAATGAGTGGGTAAATATTAGGAAGAATCAAGATCGAAGCCAGGTTCCGCTATTAAGAATAAAAGTTTGATTTTTTCAGGTTTAGTTATAATACAAAGTTTATAAGAACTAACTATGTAAATTCACATAAATCACGAACACATCACGTGAACCTAGTTCAAAATTGTTGTACTATTGCTCGATGATTCCAACTTTTAATTTTAATGTCGTGGATAATAAAGCCGGCGTTAAATTTAATAGTTTGCCTATCCATTTTCAACAATATTAATCTTAATTATGCATTCAATCAGCGCGGTTCCGTAGTAATAAAACTTCTTGGTCATGTTAGTGCAATTCAAAAATAGGCGTTACCTTTGTAGGCGTATATATGTTACAAATGTCATGAATTAGCGTGAGAACCTTCTTCGGTGAATGAAGATTTACTAGCTGCTGGAAGAGGTATCATACTCGAATCTATCTAACTAGCTTTAATTTAATCATTAGTCATGCCATACAGCGGCATGCATTTCATTGATTTCTTACTGATGGTATAATATTGAAACAAGTACATTACATTCACATGTTGCGACCCCTCAATAGGTGCATTTTATTGAAACCGCGGACCCATGTACTGGAATCTTATTCAATAGATAGAGAGTGTAATATTTCTTCGGTTTATGCTTTGTATAATTGTACAATTATATTAATAATTTCTAGTTGTTAGGTAAATCGCACGAAACATGGTCGATTTTGTCATCATAATTTATAAAATTAATTGCAAATTTTATACTATTTCAAAATATACTTGTTAAAAAAAATGTAATGTATATTATTTTTAATTATCAGCTTAAGCTTAAAATAAAGCGATATACATAACAAGTGTGGTCAGAGTTATTTTTTATGTTTTTGATTATATTATAATTCGTCCAAATGTAACTCAGTAATATGTATGTATGAAAGCGAAGCGCTTTATAAATCCAAATAAAAATAGTTTATGGCATTAATAATTACCTAAAAATAAATAAAAGAAATTTTGTTGTTAAACGGAAATCTTATTTATGATATTCCTTGTCTCATGGCGTTACGTGCAAGTAGATACTTGAAATGCATAGCAACTACTTATTATTGCTCTAAAAATAATTTACAGTTTATTATATTTTTTATCAGTCCATGTGTGTATTATATATATATAAGATTTTACTTTGTGTTAATTACGATCAATTCATTAGCAGCCGATTCATGATATTGATAAATGGAACCCATGCTTGATGATACTTTTTGGGATTAAAATATGATTCATTTAAAGAAATAATTATTTATTTCATCTATAAGAATTACAAAATTGTATTTAAATTTGAAAATGAGTTTTATTTAAGGTAACAATTTTATATTCAAACCTAATTTTAAAATTGTACTTAAAAATAATAATTAATAATCTATGTGCTAGAGATTTGCGGAGGAATTTTGAAGATAGCATTGATAAAAGTATGTTTTAATTAGTACATAAATATTACCAGTTGTGTTCAGAAGAAAGTTAGGGACAAGAGAGTATGTTTAAAATGCACATATAATATTGATTTTGATGTAAAAGGGAAATATATTATTGATTTGAAATATTTGGAATAAAAAAATAACATATTTGTAAATGAAAGATTTTTTAGTCCAGAAACTATATGGATATGTGTGATGTTTGTCAAAAAGTTTTTACAAGACTTACTAGAAATATTTAACCTTATATAACAATATTTTGGTAAATAATGCAGCTCCCATGATAATACAGCTCTAGACGCTCGTAAGTACTTCAATCTGGTTTCTGGTAATTGATTTCACATAACTAACTTTTTATTTTTCCAAGTAGAAATTTAATAATGTTTTGTGGCTTGATAGTACAGCTTACTATTCTAATTTGCGTAATAACAATCCTGATTAGTGAAATGTCTTACAATTAATTGTAGTACAGTTACAGCACTCAAAGATGAATGATGAGTTCAATCAAATAAAAATAATGGCAAATTATTTTATTTTCATATTTTTATGCTAGGATATGAATAAAACGTTTACATATAAGATATAGTTTATTTGAAATACCAGTATCTGTTTTTAATTTTACTGAAAATACTAACAGAAACCGCTGTCCCAATGGACAGTAGAAACTATTTGAAAAATATTGGTAAGGAATTTTAGGGTACATGAAGGTCACAAGCGTTATTGAAAATACGTTCTACAATTAAAATGAGACGCATGAAATAAATAAAAAAAAATAAGACTAATTTAATACATATAGCCGATAGCACTTTAGATTATGGATTTTGTCTTAACCTTATCTCAACGGTATAAGAATGAGATCTGTCGTTTAAATTTAAATCTTGATATGCTGCCAATTGTAACTTTGCTAAATAAATGTTATTATATTGTATTGGGATATTCGTGACATAATGTATGTTTCCCCCTACTTAATTATTTCAGTTATTGATGTATATATATATATATATATATATATATATATATATATATATATATATATATATATATATATGTATATATATATATATATATATATATATATATATATATATATATATACATATACATATATATACATATATTTTTTTTTTTCAAGGTGTCTATATTAGTGATGATGTATGAAAAAGAAAGTAATTTCATTTCAACAAGGCAGGAAATCCTCGAGGAATGAGTCAGATTCACACAGGCACGGGTTTTCAATAGATATATTCTATTTATATCGGCGTACATTTGTTTTTCTAGACAGAACAAAAAAATAGTAGCAATTAAGAAATCTTTATGCCTTTATAGTTCTTAAACGCATCATATGAAATATTTAATTTATTTAATAAATAGACACTATCGCGATAGTCTCGGTATTGGAGTATAAATACACTACAGGATATCATGGGTATGTAGATTGAATATTATTTTAAAGAAGCTTATTTTTTAATATACGCATAACCTAGGAAATTGTTTTCTGAATTTTCTTCTTGTCTAGCAAAACGATAATTTTAATTAAACATTATTAAATATAGCTTCTAAAGAAATGATAACATCTAAGTAATATTTTGGCAGAAATATTAATTAACGTAATCAACCATTTCTGGATTATCATATTGAAATTTCTAGAGGGCAACAATAGAATTGTTTTAACACAGCAGGTTCTTTGATGTTGAAATTGTAATGTTTGAAAGCGTAATATTTGTCGTTCTTAATGCTGCTTTGTCTCTAATTGAGATAAACAGACTTTAACATCTCATATAATTAATTAGTATATATACTTGAAGATTGTGTTATGTTATGATAAATATTCGAAATAAAAACCATTGAACTCGTTCCTTTTTTCAATTTTGCTTTGTATTTCCCGATTTATTTTCCATAATATCTAAAATAATATTCCCTCAATAAATTTGTTAATGTATCATATTTATAGCAATTCCTTGATGGATCTATATCCATATAACTTGGATACACCACTAAGCTTTTATGAGAAAATATCTAAAAATAAGAACTTAATTTTAATGTATATTTAGAATATGAATTAATTGGCTTCAATGTAAGCTCCAGGTTTTGTTTTGTTCTCATTTGCCTTTATAATAAAGGTTGAATATTTAAAATAAACCCTACTTCAGGGTCAGAATAGATTATTTTCTTTTTTTGGCATCACTTATTTGAGGAAAGTTAATGCCGAGAATTCGGTCCATCAACTTTATTTATGCTTTCACAAATCTTTTTACACAAAGCCTTACGTGAATTAATAACAAATAATTTTATGTCTTCGAGTTAAAAGTTGATTTGCGATGTTTTTATTTTACCGTATCATAATGACAGATGTGTTGTAAATTTGTTTTTTGCTTGTATTCTGCAATTAGATAAAAATTTAATCTCTTCAAGAAGTCTCTGGGGGTTATAATTAGAGAAATTCCTTTACTTATTTAGGTATATTGATGACACAGTTTTTTACTTTGAATGTAGATATTATTTAGGTGCATTTTAAAATAGTAGTTAGAACGAATTTTCATATGTGTTTTGTTACACAGAAGATAAAAAAGCTTCGAGTTTAGAATATAAGGTGCGATGAGACTAGAACTGCTGTTTGGTTTTGGAAAGGCTTGTATAAAGAATAAATTACCTAATTTATATCCTTTCACATATGATTAATTTTACTTATATTTTCGCCCGAATCTATTTAATCGAGTTCTAAAAGTTTCAGTCAATTAAATGATTCTGCAACGTTGAAACATAATAAATCTTATGCTTGTTAGGATTTTGAATATGAATTGTGCATGTTTTTCACAAAGAATATTTATCGTATAAACCGATAAAATATTCTGAATAAGCCCATTGAATAAGTTTAGACCAAAAGTGTGATGCAATAACGAATTCTCCAGAAATATATAAAACTTGTACGGTATTTTTTTTTAAATACGTGACATTTTTCTCTGCCCGAAATCTACACAAATTGTGTACAAATCTCTATCGTTTACTATTAAAAGTTAGTTTAATGAAGTATAATCTAATAAATATAAATTAAAACTTACCAATTCAATTCAGTGAAAGCAATTACAATTTAGTTAGACTACACGCACCTGCACGAATTTTCAAGACATGTAAATTGGTGTTCGCCCGTCTCAATAGTTCTAGTAAAAAGTGCAGAAAATAGTCTCTTTTATTAATGAAAGTGTAATTGTAAGTTAACTGGAAAAAAAACATCGTGTTGAACAATAAACTTTTCAAATAAGTGTGAAATATAATGTGCTAAAAAGTATAATAGAGATTCAAATGAAAAGTTAAGATGGGAATAATTCTAGTCATATACAAGCCCAAAACATAATTTTTGCCGTCTTTAGTTGTTTACTTTTAAGTCAAATAAAAGCATTTATTGTATTCAGAAAATTCAGTCGTACTTGATATTGCCAAAAATATTTTACATACACTTATGTAGGAATATTTCTTTACTTACGTTTTCGTTCCTATTTTCTACTTTTTCTGTTTGTAGTGCAATATGTATTTGAAATTTGTAATATTATACGATACATAATATTGAACAATATTTTTCATAACAAAAAAGTCTCAAATTATCCTTTTTTGCATTAAGTAAGTACGCAATATAAAGCAATATAAGTCTCTATCGTTTTCTATTAAAAGTTAGTTTAATGAAGGATAATCTAATAAATATAAATTAAAACTTACCAATTCAATTCAGTGAAAACAATTTATTTACACTACGCGCACTGGCTTCAAATTTTCAAAACGTATGAATTGGTGTTCGCCGACATATAAATTTGTGCACACAAGTTTGAAACTTAATATTTTGCAGGTTTGTCATAGAAATGAAAAACAGTTTATTAAACATTATGTTCATTTTGAGATACCAATTATTCTCTACCAAACGATTTTTCTTGAGAAGAGAAATTTTCCATTTACTAGGAGATACTTTCCATTTTATTTTAACATCTTGCTACACATTAGTTGAGATCAAAATACGAAGCGTTTACATTCATATAGGTCTCAAATCGTAAAAACAAGGACGCTGTTACAAACAGAACAATGACGAACAAATATTACGAAGTTACTAGAATTCTTGTTTCATAAAGGAGTTCTAAATAATTTCACGAGAATGTGAGCTAACAGTAATTCCATGGAACAATGAATATTTCTTGCATTAAACTAAAAAATAATAACATAATTATCTTGATGTAGCATATTCAATAATGAAAAATGTCAGGCACTATACGTATGTTATGTGATACTCTAGATACCTTGCAGAATTTTTTTTTATTTTCTACCTCCTTAAACAGCTACTTTCCTGTTTCAGCATTTCTGTATCACTACGTCATTTTCAACTGAAACAAATTTCTACCAAAAGTGATCTAAAAGTGACGTCACGGAATGGAATGTGAAAATTCTACGCGTTTCCTTTAACAGGGAATTGTAGTCCAGTGTCTCTCATGTTGAAAGAAATACGGCGGTTATTTCTTCGAATTAAATTATCCAATTTTATGTTCTTGCTTCGTTTGAGAATATATATTCAAGGAAAATAAATTTTGTAAAAAAGGCATAGACTACGAAGTATTACATTTTAACAATTATTATTGTTTTTAACTATGTCTTAAAATTTACTAAAATTATTGATTCAGTTCTTTCCTATGTATTTAAAACGAGAGCTGCCAAAATGCATTTTTTAAAACTTTTTTTTTTAAATAAACTGAATTATTTCTACTAAGTATTTTTACTTTGATAATACAATTCTTAGCTTGTGATTCAAAAAAACAATATTACGACTAGAAAAACCATTAATTTATATCTCATATAATTTGGAATGCTATAGTTTGATTGGAAACTTGTCTGGTAATCACCGGGAATAACATATCTTGGTATTGTAATTTGCTCAGTTAAAACTGTTTAATTAGTTTCGATATTTTTTTGTGTTTTAACAATAGAAAAGAACGACGAATTGAATGACAGGATAGAAAGGTTAATAACAAATCGCAATTCGAGGATTAGGGATAATAATAATAACAAAATCGAATCCCTGTCAATGTGATGGAACATTTAGTAAAAATAAATTATTTTAACGTAAACGAAAAAAAAACAAAAATGAAATGACAACAATTTTAATGATATAAAAAACTTTAAGAACTGCCTCACAAACAGTATGTTTAGCAATAACAAAATTCTTAAACTATGATTCGAACGCAATGTTGTGTTTGTAATATTATAGACTTTCTAGAGAAATATAATACTTGCAATTGAGATTAAGATGTGTGAGCGAAACCGTACAAATAAGTTTTCTCCAATCTTTCATCCATATTGTGTATTCACAAAACATTTGCAGGTACTTGTCACTCTCGTTATTTGAGACCTATATAATGCCTGGGTAAGGTATAACTCATATAGACAATAAGATGATAAATATTACTATGTATTTCAAATTTCACGAATATAGCTTTTAGAGTTTCTGGGATATAGGTCACCAAAAGTTCCTAATTTAGGAAATGATTGACTCACTGATCATCTAAATCTTTGGCTAAAATCCAGTCGATTAAGAAATTTAAAATTAGCTCCCAGCTAAAGTTTCATCAACCATCACTTTAATCTTAGATTACAAAAAATAAACAAAGTTGTAATCAAATAAACTATATCATGAGCAAGAGACGTCAGATATAACATTATAAGTTTTAACTGTGTGTCGAAATTTTCAACTTACATTGTTTGCAAGAGAGGGCAACATTTTCGATAAATAATGCATTCTCAGATAACACCGGTTAACGTCAGTTTAAAAGTTTCCTTTTATATTTCAGTCAAGGATATTTATCAAAGTGAAATAAATAAAATTAAATATTTCAATTTAATTCTACCAAAAACTTAAATGTTTTGCATAGAAATATAAATCTATAATTTAATAAAATATTTATTTGGTATTATCTGATTTGTGGTTTAGAAGTTATTCCTGAAAATGCTTTTGAAAAATAGAATGAAATCAAAAAATTATGATTAAACATGTGAATAATTTATACTCATTTTAATTTCTGCTCGGAAAGATTTTATTTTCATGTCTAAATTGGTTAAAATTTTAGAGTAATAACAGATTAACAGCTGTGGTGAGAAACGCAGCTTCTATTTATGTGATCTCACGTCTTTACTACTGGCGTTGATATGTCAGATAGTATTTATTTGAATAGTTCAAAATATTTATAAATTTCTATTTTGTTAACGTCTGATCCCATTAGCAGATTGAGCTAAGTGCCAATTATAATTCAGATGAAAATAACGTACCTTAGTCAAAATAACGTTTAACTTTTATCTATTCAAAGGTGCTTTATATCTCGACTGTGTGATGTAAAAATAATAACGTATATAGTATCACTATAAAGTATAACAGTGAGTACTAAATATGTTAATATTTTAATATAGAAAAAGGAATAACAAAACAAACCATATATTTTCAAATATATCCAATATTCGTATCAATATTTGCGTTTAAAATTTAATATTATTTTTTTTTCATTTCTTAATATTTCACCTTTGTAACATACCATGCAATGAGTATTTCATAGTGGCTTAAGAGTTTTGTTACTAGCATGGTAAAACGGATTTCTAGCTGTTCGTTAATATTTTGGACGCAGATTCTTAAGTTACAAATTCTATAAAATTTAATAGAACCCTTGTTATCTCGTCGTTTTAACTTGTCACTTCTGTCAGCAGTCCCCTACGTATTATTTATTGCTATGACTGTCATAATGCCTATTTAATATTTTTTTACATGTTAGCTCACCCCAAGCTATTTTTGAAAGTTTCGTTTATTGGACTCAATATTAAACAATATGCAGAAACAATTCTGGTTTTATAAATGTTCTCATATTCTCAATTAAACGCAATATTTGATGTCTTCTTATACTTTCATTAATGTCCTGAAGATAGTTTGCGTATATCTGTGAATTATGTGTCTTTTCATAATTTACGGACAGTGTAAATATCATTTACTAGTAATCAACAATGAAATCTATTAGGAATTCAATAATTAACTTATTTTACTACATATCTACTCACATCTACATGGAACGAAATGAAACACTATGCCCTTTGTAAAAGAAATTGCCATTGGCATGTCTGGTAAGCGATTTCTTGTGAAATAATTTATAAGTATGTTATAAGGTAACATATGTTGATGATCTGGATGAATCCAGTTAAAATAATATGTCATTAAGTAAATTTTACTGTAGCAAATTTTTGACGTTATGTTAGCGTTCTACTTGATAGTTTTACATGGTGATAATTAATTCGATTGAACATTTGTGAATAGTTCAATCGAATCAGAAGTAGAGCAGATAAGCAACTTTTGGAAGTGGTGCGTTTTGGAACTGCCGTCTTTACTCGCAGAAGGTCCGTGGCCAATTTTTTATCGTCTTACCCCAGACGTTTAGATGCGCGTGTCGACAACTAAATCTCTGCCGTCCTGTTTAGCACATATTCCCTCTTATAATTCCCGTGTATGTTTTTCTTCTTGTTTTCCGTATCGATAATATTCGGCCAAAGTAGCTTTGATTTTTAGTAGAACATATTTTATAGGACATGTGCATTAAAATATTAAATGACATGTCTTATATCTCCCGTTATTGTTGAACAAATTATGGTCAATCGCTTGCACTGCGCGTTAAAAGTTTATATATTCTAGTTCCTTTTGTTTCCAATATTTGAAAGTTAATATGTCTATCTGGCAATGACGTCATGTTATTTATTGCCGAAAGGTAATTTCTGTATGTTTGTGAAGTTATATAAGTTATATACGTATATTTATTCGTATATCTAGTAATTCCTTTACTTAGAAAAATTGTAACCAGGACACAAAGACACTCGCCACTCGGCTTTTAGCAATAAATACAAAATGTAAATTGAGAGAAAGAAAAGGAGCCGTTTGTTCCATTTATACTTAGTGAAAGTAATTTTTTTTTTAAATATGGTAGAGGTATTTATGTAATGATAAAACGTTGCTTTCTTCTGTTGTCAATTTTACTGAAAGTAAAAATTTCCTTTAATATTTCTTATTAATTTGTATAGAGAAAATTACACTTCAGTATCTAATACTTAATAGTCAGCTGATAGAACGTCACTAGTAGTGTTGAGAAATTTCTAAAATGTATCCGAGCAAAGCAAATTACCCGAAGATATCGAAAACTCTTTTCGGCAGCTTTGTCTTTTAAAATAAAACGATATGAAATATTATTTATTCCCCAAAAATAATTCATTCCATTTCATCGTGGACAAGCCTCGCGTATCAAAGTCGATTTTACATTTCGATCAAATGTTTGTTCGATTCAAATGTAAATCAAGTTGTTCATGACCCTTAATACTGAAAGCTCTCTTTGTGCTAAATTTTCCTCTTGAATTCAGTATGCAAAATGAATATAACGGAAGTGTTTATTTGTAAAAATTTTATTTGTTCCATTTTAAGCGCGAATGAACACAAGAATAATTTGGTTGACTTAAACCACCTGTTGTAATAATGGTTAGGTTAGGTTAGGGAGCAAACACGAGACAATATATTTATTTTAGTACTATGTACATTTAGAAATAAAGACAGATATAAATGAAATGTGATTGAAAACTTCTGTAAGTCCATAGGTTAAAGTTAAATTAAATATGATTTTATCTTTAGATAAAACAGACCAAAAAGCCATTTTTCTGACTGAGATACATACAAACTTTAAATAGGATTACGTTATCCATTTTGTCTAAATTTACCTTTTCGTTTGCATTTATCAGGATAACTGTGATTGTTCTTATTTTCTGGAATAATTTTCCCCAAATTTACTACAAAACACATTACTCCAAATAAAAATGTACGAAAAAATACGATAAAAACCACTGTCATCTTTACAAATTTTGATGAAAGACAGAATTTTTCAAAATTATCTGAAGTCAAATATTATTTTATCCGAAACGTTAATACTCGTACTATCCAATCATACATATTCATAGAAAGGAATGTTTCATCCAATCTAGATAAAATTTTCCCGAAATTTCTTTTGGTATTTTGTGTTTTAAAAAAACAGAATTGAATCACACCAAGAATTTCAAGTTTCTTCGTTATTTACTGCCACTCTAAATACTTCTGGTACAACAACATTAAGAGAACCTATTTCTTTTAGAATTACTTCTGATTAAACGAAATATTTTGATAGAAAGGATACTTTATTAAGATACATTCAGGTCACGCTAGTGCCCTTTTTTTATGGGAACCGAGTTATCCATAATACATTAATTTTCAATTAAATTAAAAGATTAAGTTAGGTTTAATCTATAAAACGCTTATCAAAACTGGATTTTTCTCTACTGTATATTTTCCACTTGATAACTAATTACTGTACTAAGTAATGATTAAGAAAAAAAATTGTTATTTAATACCCGTCTTGAAAATATATGAACTTAGTAAAATTAACATGTCTTAACTACCATGTATCGAAGTGTATTATTTATGTTATATGTTAAACTTAATAGTAATCTTAACTATAAAACAAAACTTACGGTTTAACTCAGGGACGATTCCGGGCAATTTGTACGGCTTTACTGAAACATGGCATGTTTTAAATAAAATATCAGTAGAACTTTTAATATTATCGAAGTCTAATTTCTTTGCTAAAAAACGTAGTTATAATATCAAATATAGTTTTCAAATGTTTCTTATTTCTATCCTCTAATATTTTAAAAATAATATAATCAAGCTAATTAAATAAGTTTTAATATTTAGAAATGCAGTTTCCAATGAAAGTAGTTTTAGTGAGAAGCAGGTAATGGAGAAAATAAAAGTTAGAATTCTCTAGTGCATATAATAGTTAATAATGGATAAAATCGGAATCCATGTCATTATTTAACTCTTCTTTTCTGAACGACAATAAAATTAAAGAAACGTATTAAATTTATAAAGAGTCCACCGTTCCTTCTATGGAATTGTTCGATTTTATGTAAGTAAATCCACCAAGAGACGAATGAAAATAGGAAAGTTAACAGAATGCAGCAGGCATCTCGACAAAAAATCATTAAGTAAAAATACATAGTTAAGATAAAATTAAGGTGTATCAAATATCTTTAATGGTAGTTCATTACATTAAAACTGAAGTTCTTTAGCCAAAGTGCGGTCTAAGAGTATTATTGATAAAATACAATAACATGAAAATTAAATAAAATTGTGGGGGGAGGGTGACTTTTATTAGGATTGTATCTTATTATTAATTAATATTAATGTTAGACATTGAATTTCAGTTAGTTTGGAAATTTTGATTTTACAAGAAAACATTTTATATGAAAATGAAAGACCATTCCTTCTTCTATCAAAAAGAACTCCTGTATTTTTGACTGTCAAAATGGCAACTGATGCATCTCGAACCCATCAATCTTGCTCCCACTGCACCAAGTTAGCTTTACACTCAAAATGGAAAAATGCCAGAAGATATTAATAATATTTCGTACCTTTTGGTATTTTTCTCCTTTGAAGTCTTTGGTATTTTGCTTAATCTTTAACTTTTTTTGCTTTATTGCCTTTAAACTAATATGTTCCCATCGTGTATTTCAAATTTGTTTATCAATATAAATTTTATGTCACATAAATTATTTATCACCTCTTAAAGACAATTAAAAATGCTATAATTTTATCTTGTGTCAATAAAATACTAAATAAATACTTTTTCTCTTCGAAACTAAGAAACAAAAATCACTGATGCAAAGTTGTCATATCTGATGACTTGGAATATAAATACTTCTACTCTCAAATTGTGTGATTATTTACATCAAAGATAAATTACTGCAAATATAATTAAAGTTGAGCAGTAAATTATTTAAAAAAAAATTAATTTATTGGTATGTGCTACCATAGCGGATTAACAAGCAACCCATATCAAAGTCGAAGAAAGTTTTGAAATATCATCGATATTATAATCTTTATTATTTTAAATAATGAAAAAATATCGTACTCAATGATATTTTTAATAATTATGTTATTAATGTGATTTCATAATCTCGTTTTTATTTTAGAATTATTACCTTATTTATTACCCTTAAAACAATTTTAGTGTCAAGTTCACGTAGGTCTTTGAATTAATAGACAATTTTACTTTTTATTCATCATATTAAGTATTTCAAATTGATTGTACTAAAGCCGCAATATGTTATATTATACTTTGAATCTCTATTGGGTTTCTGTAATATAAAAGGCATCGAAGAGTACATTGATAAAGTGAGGTTTATTTAAAGGGAGATGAACATATAAACCGACTGTGAATATGTAGTATGTAAATTTGTCTATATAAAATTTCTCTTTTTTCACTAGTGGAAATAAATTTGCTGTACTTTAAATAATAACAATTTTCGTTCATAAAAAAACTAATATGATGATATTAAAATTCTCTAAAATAATTTTAAAAATGGGAGAAATTTATAAATATTACCGCAAAGAGTAAGTTTGTTAAAAAATGTTTAAATAAAGTTAAATAATGTAATCTAACTTAAATATTAACAACTCCTCTAAAGTGACGACTTTTATCAAATGTATGCAAAAAGCTATTTTTAATATGAATAAACTGAAATGAGGTATTCTCGATAATTCATTTAATAATACTAAATATTATTAAAATATAAATTTTTGCATTGCGATGAATGTGAAAAAATCAACGCATATGAAATTGCTATCAGGCATATCGTTAAGAATGAGTGAAGGTAATATTAAATAATAAACCATAAAGGGTAAAGCTAAATTCATATGCACACATAAAGCATTTAAAATTTAGTCCATTCAAAAAGTCAAAAGATTCATTTTAGGCACTTCCGTGATCACTAGATATTACAAAACCAAGTTCCCGTTCATATATTTAATGAATTGCAATGTAATTTTCACCTAATGGTGAAAACCGCATTGCAATTTACATATTGGTAATTTCTTATAATGGTACATCACGTAATATTGGTTAAGTTTTCGTAATTATCACGAAGATACACGGAGTAAGACGCAATACGAGCGCGTTTCCGCCGTCCCTGGCGAAACAATGAAAAATACATGTATTATTATAATTTAGGGCAGGATTCAATCTTAAGAGTTTCACGATACGATATGTATATCTGTTATAGGTGAAATTAACAGATAAAATCACCCCTCATTAAATGTAAATAAATATGATCTTTGAAAACTAAAATTATACTGTACGCATTTAATTCTATTTGTAAGTTAATTGTAATTTAGTTTTCATAAAGTAAATTTTGTCCCAAAAATTTTAGTATATGCTATGTGTATTGCTTATATATATATCTATAAAGTATATACGTATTAGTAAAAATTATTTTCTAATACGTATATACTTTATGTATAATATATTTATTTGAATGTATTTTAGGTTGACTGCCTGATAATGATTTTTCATAATAGATGGTTTTAATTACTAGGTTCATCAAAATACTAACGATATTTTCGTATTTAATTATTTGATTCATGGACTATAACGTAACGACAAAAGGCTTTCTATATAGTACTTTACAAACGATCTCCTTAATCTTTTGCGTGATTGTTTTATTTTGTGGAAACATACGTTACATATTATTGATATTAATTTTTTTTATCCATCTGTCACAATTTTACTAGTATCGATTTCTGTTTTATTTCAATGAAAATTTTGATATTCATTATTTTAGTATTTCCTTACTGAAATGTAATGAAAACAAACAAATAATCAAACCCTTATCCGACAGCATAGATATAAATATGTAAAAATTATTAAGTAGTGTTAGCGTTAAAAATTTGTGCAGAACTACAGTTAATTCCATTATAGAATTTAAATTTATTATTACGAAATATAGTTGGTTTTATATTGGCAAACACAACTGATATTATTTATCTAGAAGCATAACTGTTCAATCAAGTAGGTTTTGTTGGTTGTTTCGTCAAAAACCACAATTTGTTTGCTACTATGTTTTCATGTAAATATTCTTTCTGGCGTTGAAAAATGGTATGATGAGTTAAAAAGTACATGTTCTTGGCAGGTGAAAAATTTTCCTGCCAAGCTGTTATATTCGCTTATTGAAGGAACACCGCAAAATTTTTCAAGACATATAATAAAAATCTTTTCAAATGATAGCGTTCATACCTAGATTGAAGACAGTTTTCTAAAGCTTATTTTACTTTTGCAACCATTTGATAAACAAGAAACAGTAATGCATAGTCACGATAGCAACATCAGAAGTTTAAACTTAGTTTGAAATGGTTTTTTACGTCAATATTTACTGTTGAAAGTAATTAAATAGAATCAGAATATCTGGCATGTATAAGAAATAATTGAAATAGTTTAGGAACTGAAATTTGAATTAATTTCCCTTGCACCTGCCAATTTATTTGTATGTTATTTATTTACATGCATTTAATAATACGATTCAGGTCTTTTAATCGTAATAATAATAAAACTGGCTTAAAAATATTCAGACATACAGGTTTAAGTTAGATCAAAAATAGACAAGAAATACAAAAGAAAACAACGACATAATTCAACATATTTATTCTCAATTTTCATAAACAAATCACATTCCGATGTGATCGTGGTCAAATGACTAAGCAGTAGACTACCGCAAGCAACGGGAAAGTTTTGATATAATTCGGATATAGAGGTCGGTACAGAAAAAATGGGAAGATTTCATAAGCGCAGGAAATTGCTATGTACGATAATAAAAGTTTACTCAATAATACGGGAGACAGATTTTTCCTCTCAATAGGCAAAAGATTTTACTGGGCTTCGCGTAAGTTTCAAATGAAGGAGCTGGATTCCAACCGGTTTAGCACTAATTAAATATGTACAGCAGGCGAATTGATGAAAGTCAGGCCAGAATTCACCATATGCCCACAAAACATCAATCAAGAATAATCTGTGACTTTCAAATCAATGACATCATCCAGACAATGTAGGTTGATCTCGCTACTAGTATATTTCTATTTAAAAGGAGCGTGTATTCTGCTGTAACTTACTATTAAACATTATTTTGCTGTAGGCAGTATGCCGCTGGCTGCAATCTTCTCGAAGACGGCGCTAATGTCACGCTGCCGTCGTTCGTCATCGGTTGCATTTGACGAATTTAAAAAACTTTATGTCGTCCATAAATAAAATTATTCATCTTTGCGTATTCTTCACCACGTAGCCAATATAATTAACCAAGGTAGTAAAAAATTATAATAGTAAAAACACTGATAGTATTATGAAAATAAATACATTCCCGATCGTGTAAAGTAAATGGAGTAGCATGGATATAAAATTTCTCACTCATACGAATTTCTTTTTATTTGCAAATCAAAATATACAAATCCAAAAACAGAATATAGCGGATTCAGTTATATATATTTTCTGCACCAATGAAAGTTTTCTGGTAGCCCAAATACCAAACATCAACTTGAAGCTTGGTATCAATATAATGAGAGACATAGTTTATGAATGGTATAGCGATCACTGAATGCCCGACATGAAATCCATACTCCATTTAGTTGTCGCGATGAAAACCAAGTCAAATAATTTAGCCGGTGCTGACAGAATAACTACAGATCTGAAATTAGTAACGTCTCTTATAATTACATTTTTTTTTGTCTCTTAGGTATAGGGGTTATCCGGGTAACTTTTCAGCGCAAAAAGTATGTGCCAGTTTCTAATTATTTCGTATTTATAAGCAGTCTTTTTTTTACGTTGACGAAATCAATATTTACGTTTCATAATGGAAATTAACTGCGGAATAAAATATGTAGGATATTACAGTTTATAGAATTTTGGGTATTAAAGGGAACACGTGTTGATATAAGAACAGACTCGGATGTAGTAAAAAATTGACACTAGTATTCATGTGGTCCATTGATTACAAATCGCTGCAACCAATTCTTAAATAAAGGTTTTTTAGTACGAAGAATGCAAAATGATTGGTTGCCTCGCAAAAAAAATTGCAAAATTCACGTTTGCACCCTCGCCACTTCATAATACCACATCTAGTATGCTTTAAGTTGCATTACATATATTGTTACTATTAATATATGAGCATCATTATAACATGTACTTATATAAAAACTACAATTAATAAAGAACAGAAAACATATTAAAATCCTACTTACAAAAAAAATCCACCTACAAAAACAACTTAAAATTTAGAGTTCCACAAACATTGGAAATATGCATGAAAAACAATGCATAATAGTCCATAGACGTTAACAAAATTTTAAACTAACGTCATATACAACAAAAACGTATAAAATATAATGGTCAATTGGTATCTTAGCCCACAGATGCTCGCCAGCGATCTCGCGATGGGGAAAAACGTTCCATCGTAAAGGATTCGCGCGCTGCCAATAATATACCACCGCTAATAAAAACATTATTGACATCAGTCAATTAGTAATAATCCTGCCAAATTCTAATGACGGAATCGAACATTTTCACAAGAATACTCAAGATGCAATTATATGTGTCACATATTGCTATAAACCGGTTCAATTTATTATATTTACGTCTAAATTTAACGAAACAGAAATTGAAGAAACCTCCATACCTACCCAATACTAACAGAATAATATGACAGGGTAAACCGAGCATTTCATCACAAAATTAAAATTGATGATGTTTCCAATTAACCAAGCGCACATATTCAACTCTACTGACGTTATGTGTCCACAGTGGAATGCAGAAACGTGGCCTGCCACACATGCCAGGAAATTAAGATTAGATCTGATCAAGTTAAAAATGTAATATCATTCGGTATTATACAACACATGATATATAGAAGAAGAATAAAGTAGTTGTAGTGTACTTTTCTTCACAAATACGTCGCTAATTCGGATTTAAGACCCTTGAAGAGTCTTGTGGTATATTAAATTTTAATCTTTCAAAATTTAATTTGTGTTGATTTAGATATCTACTATCTAGACGACATAATGTTAGATTTCGAAGAAACCGTACATTTTCAAATACATTTTTTAAACGGTTTAAAACTACTTGAAATTCTAATTCGCAAATTACTTTTGAAAATGTTTGTAATTTTGAAAATTTATTTCCTACTTTGTGGAATTAATTTTCCAATAAATTTAAAGTATGCTTTCTTAAACCAATAAATATTTATTTAATTAAAATCCTCTTTTCGATAATACAACTTTTCTCTTTTATGTAAGCTGCACCTCACATAGTTATATATAAATGGAAGTTAACCGATGAATCTGTGACGAGCGCTTTGATTATTTCGAAAACCTCACTGTCTGCAAGCAATTAACTATGCTAACGGTTGTAGTTAGTTAGATCTATGTCAATGGCTGTCAACTGAAATGACATGAATGTTATCTGTGAAAATCTGATAAGAGGCACATGTGTGTTTAGACATTTGGTATTGAGTACATATTGTTCTGTTAAGTACCGCACTGAAGTTGGGAAGATAATTTGGCACGTTATCAACCGCAATCAATGACGACAGTTAAAACTTTCGTAAACAGTTAACATTGTTTCTAATCTGAATAATAATTATGATCGATAAATTGTTCTATATGTAATTGTGTGTGTGTGTGTGTGTGTGTGTATATATATATATATATACATATACATATACATATAAATACAATATGAAGTAAAAATGGCAAAGAAAAATACAAGTAATACGCTGTCTCAAGTACATAGATAGTAAAGCGATTCATCACATCAGAGCCACGGACGAGAGTGTGCGTGTTTACTTGTATACTGTGCGCGTTGTCGAGCCAGTGAGATTTTTCGGTGTACCTGAATATTACATTGTTCATATTTTTTCACTGAGTTCCAGAGGAGAATATTAGCGTAAGCCTGATTATTGTATGTTAATATTTCCTAATTAGTTCTTTTGAAGCATTACACTTTGTAATAAATCACTTTTATTGCTTCTAATATACCATTCAATATTTTAAAGTCAGTAAACTTACGCCAGGGCAAAATATTATAATTCTCGTTACCTTACAAGTTATAATGATCTTTAAACCGATTTTATGGTAATACTAGTGACCCGGTGAACGCTAGTATCATCATAAAATTGGTCTTTAGTGCACGATCCTTCTTTAACTTAAACATGTATGTTTAATCCATATACTGACACGTAACTATATATTTAATCCATATACTGACACGTAACTATATATTTGAAGAATGATACTATTATAAACTACAAATTTAGGACAATTCTGACCAAGTTCATTTTTGGTAGCTGTTTTCAATAATTTTAAATATCCTGCTTAAAATTAAATTTGACTCTAGAAGTGTACACAGTACTTACTTACACAAAATAACAAATATCTTGAAATGCATATGGAGCTTATATAACAAGTGAATTAGTAGTTCACACACAATTGAACATAACCAAGATGTAAAAACTCAGTTTATTACTCGATAAAACGCTCAATAATAGGTAGGTCTAAAGATAATTTTGCAGAATAGTGCATCTCGCGGATGTTTCGACTTTTCAATTTTGAGGGGGTTTTACTACGTTTCCGTCGATGATGGTTTTATAAAATCATGTATTTTATAAAAGCACGTGTTTGCTGCTAAAACTCAGAAACAAGTCACAGTACGATAAAGAGAGTTATACAGTTTGGTGGCCCTCTATCCCCATCCATGAAGAATGTTCCCTTTTCCACCTTAAGGACTGGAAGTTTCGCCTACCATAAATATCTAGAACAATCCAAGACATTCAAGAGCATTTCGCAAGTATCCAGAACAACCCAGAATATTCAATAATAAACAAATCCAACCTGAAATAGGCATAGAAACCAACAAAAAAGAGACTTGCAAGGAGTTTTATACTTACCGTTTAATGATCAGAGACAATGAAATATAAAATCACATTCTCAACATTCGCCGTTTATTTCAACAATTCCTGGTAGATATGTATGCAAAAATAGAAGTGACTTCAAATGCTTTACGAAACAGATGCTTTACATAAGACTGAATCAGGAGAAAATACGAATGGAAGAATACGTCCACCTTCGAGACGGGATCATAAATGACGAAAACATTGACGACATTGGAACAATGGTAATCTTTCCCTCGTCTTACATAGGAAGTCCGAGATACATTCACGAATACACTTAAGATGCCATGATATACGTAAAAAAATACAGACGACATGATCTCTTCATAACATTTTCGTGCATTTCATCGTGGCTAGAAATCTAAGAACAACCAAGATACGGACAAGCCCCCATGGATCGACACGATATAATAGGTATAATAGCTGCGAGTTTTCCGACAAAAACCAATGAGATTTTTTGAAATCTTCACAATATACTACATTTTCGGAAACGTTAGTCGCTGGATGTATATAATCGAATAGCAAAAATGAGGACTGCTTCACTCATAGAATCTCATACGGCTACATGACAGAAATATCATACCACAGATATCGACAAAATCACCAAAGCTGAATTTTCTAATCCTCAAAAAGATCCATAGTTGTGCAAAACATGCTGGCGGTCAAACCCCAATTCGCCATGTATGAGTTATGGAAAATATACAAAAATATACCCAAAACCATACTAGAACGACACATAAATGAGACGGAGATGATGCTTATCCCAAATACCAAAGCGAACACCCAAAAAAGGTGGCTTCACAGCAAAAATACGAATACGAGGCAGAAACGCACTGGAAACAGATAATTAATGGGTAGCACCATATAACGCACCGCTTTCCAAAATGTTCCATGCCACATAGAATACTGCAATTCAGTAAAATCCATTAAATATGTCTGTAAGTATATGGACAAAGAAAGTAACATGACAGTATTTGAAATAGTCAAAGACAGCGAACAACAAAACAGAATGAAATGAAGCAGCGTGGCGGAATTCCGGTTTTTCCACAAACGAACACGAACCGATTGTGCAACATCTATCAGTATATTAGAAGAATGTACAAGGAGTTTACTCATAAAAAAACCCAGAAAAATTGCAAGCGAACCATCTAAGAACACAACATTAACAGTTTTTCCAACTGTGCAAAACGGATGCAATCGCGGAAACATTACTATATGTTGACGTATGGACTTATTATACATGGAAGACAGCAAGAAAAAATTATCAACGATGAGAACAAGAAATTATAGTAGAGGATAATTCAGAAATCATGAAAACTAACGCACTAGGCCGAGCATATACATTACTTCAGAACAACGTCGAATGTTTGTACCTCCGGATGTTGTTACACGAAATACGAGGACCAACAATCTTCACAGATCTCAAGCCTTTTGACGGTTACCTATGCCCGAAGTACAGAGAAGCATGCCAACGCTTCTCTGTTTACTTATGCTAGACGTACAGAGAAGTATGCCAACGCTTCTCTGTTTACCTATGCGAGACGTACAGAGAAGCATGCCAACGCTTCTCTGTTTACCTATGCCAGACGTGCAGAGAAGCATACCAACGTTTCTTTGCTTAGGAATACTGGGAAATGACAACTACTGAGAATTAACACTACAAGAAGCTAAACTCACAGCCTCAGCTGAATAAACCACAGACTTATTCGCCATAATACTAACAACATGTAACCCATCGAATCCAAAACAAATATGGGACTATTTTAAAGGGAGTGTGAGTGATGACATACAAATCCAACAAGATTATCCAGAACTGGCCATCGAATTCAACGACGATATCTTTAATGAAACACTCATTCGCCTAGAAGATAAATGTTTACCAATAAAAAACCCGACCTTAGTACAACTTGGGATACCAGCACAACGTAAAGATGCTTCTAGTGTGCTAAACTTTAAAATAACGAAAGAAAAAGCTACAACATTAACGAACTACTTCAATATACTGGTCACCAAAAACCACTCTTCAATTACAATAAAAAAAATTTATAACGTTATCGTGGACTATATTAACAACATCACTGGCAAAATTATTTGCTTGGACGCACTAGGCAGTATCAGGAAAACGTTTCAAATAAATCTATTCCTGGCAGAAATACGTGCTATGAAACATTGCATTTGCACTGGCTCATCCGCCATTGCCGCCATACTTATGGAAGTAGGACGAACTGCCCATGTCGCCCTAAAACTACTGTTGAATATAGCCAAAGAACAATTCTCAGTATGTAAATCTCAAGAGCATCTGGACGGGGCGAAATTCTGAAACAAGCTAAAATTATCATCTAGGACTAATGCATAATTGCACATAAAAAATCGCTCAAAGCCATGGACAGAACATTACAAGACTTGCGAGAAAACTCTAAAGTGAAGGAAGGAGCTTTAATCATACTCTCAAGAGATTTTCGACAAACACTTTCGATTTACCCAATCCAACATCAGCAGAGGAAAAAAATGCATCCTTAAAAAATAACATTTCTGATGCCACACACAAATATTGCGACTGACAATAAAAATGAGGGTTGAACTACCGAAGAACGAAACAACAGCACATTTGGCTCAAAAAGTTTTACAAATACGCAAAGGTATATATCCTACTGACTTTTACAACATAGCCACTACTGACAACAAACTCATCGACCAGATTTATCCGAACATTGTCCACAACTATACGAATCCGTAGTAGCTATTACAGAGCAATTTTGTCAACTAAAAATAATATTGTCGACGATATCGACTTTAATATTCGAAGGAAACTTCCCGGTGAGGAGAGAATATACCAATCGATCGACACGATGGTAAACGTTAAAGAAAGTGTCGATTTCCTTATCGAATTTTTAAACTCTTTGCAAATACCAGGAACGCCCTTACCCTTCCTTCTGAAAATTAGATCTCCAGTCAAACTACTTCGGAACTTCCCAACTAACCAAAACTATGTAATAGAATAAGGATGATCGTCAAACTGTTATCCAATAACATTATCGAAGCCAAACTTATAACTGGAGAGGACAAAAGACACACAGTATATATCCCCATAACACCACTGATCTCTACTGAACTGCCATTTGAATTTGAAAAACTAATTAATCCATTGTTTTACAATTAACAAAGCGCCAGGAGAAACTTTAAAACATTGTGGCATCAACTTTAAAGAAAGCTGCTTTTCAACTTTACGTAGCTTGCTCCCGAGTGGGAAATTCACTTTTGAATTTTTTTTACATATGTACCGGTGGTATTCATGTACAACATTTGTACATACATACCCCGAATAACAAAATGAAAAATGTGGTTTATAAACAAGTATTGTAAATAGATATGTTTTCAATAAAAAAAAATTACCTCTTATATTTTAAAGTTTATCCTTTTATTCAAACTACCACACAATCTCATTCAACTCCCTAAGCGAAGCCGGGTACCCCAGCTAGTAATATATAAATTTATCTTGATAGTTTGGGATATAACAAAAATTTAAGATACTCTGGAAACTGCAAAATTTTCTGGGCCGAGCTGCAACGTATTACATATTTGCTTAGATAACAATCAAGTTTAAATTCGCAGAAGGACAAAAAGGGTCCAATACTTTTAAATTGACAACGGTTATGAATTTAAAAAACTATATCTTGCCGAAAAATGGACAAATGATACTGGGTCAAAGATTATTTTTAAAATGTTACGCTTTCCTCTTAAAAATTTTGTTTTAATCACTTATTGCGAAAAAAAAACATTTTAAAATTTTTTTTGGAAATTACACTTCTGGACAACCTAAATTATATTAAACGTTTGTCCTAATATAGGCTATCGAAAATTCTAAAATATTTACCACCTTGAACGACTAAACAATCATATAAATTGAACGGGCGGTTTTCTTACTAATTATAATTAACTAATAGATTTTTGGAAAACAAAACTCGACAAACGAAATTGAAGTTAATCAACACCTGATTAATTTCAATTTTTTAACCAAATCTGATCTGATAAAATTATTTTTCTAATTAATTTTAAAAAGTAAATCGTTTTTTTTGACAAAAATTGTAATTTTGAATATAAATATTACAGTTATAAAACATAGTAACACGAATATTAACGTACATAAAGAAATGTTTTGTGTTAATTAATATTTATGAACGCAGTAACGCATTTACGCAATCGCAGAAGTCATTGTGTTCCGGCATTGTATAATTAAAATTATTTAGATGATAAGGTATTCAAACATTATTACTATCAAATATTTAAGTAATTAATAGTACTTATAACACATGGGATCAACATACAATAAAAAAGAGGGGGGGGGTACATCGAATGAAACCATATGATATTTAAATTCCACGAAAAATAGAAATCCATAAAAAATGGTATATCGTGTCATTAAATATGTTTTGAATTTTAATTTAAACAATGCTTCTTTTAATCGCAAAATTTCTGTTTATTTATTGTTATGTCCATTCTTTTTTAGGCATATCGCTGCCGGTTATAACTTTAAACCTGCTCAAAAAATGAACACATAAATCATCGTAATTATTTTAACTACACATTAATTTATCATTTTCAGATAGACAGTAAGATATAGAGACAAACAAATGGATTTCTGATCCTACATATGTAGAGAAAGGGATCCAACTATTTGCACAAAGAAAATGAACTAGTTTACTTAGGCATAAATGGAAACTAAAGAGATTAATAACGGTGGTAGAGAATGGTAGGAATATAATTTTTAAAAAATCGGTCACTTGAACAATTAATGTCCTGTGCCATCAATCCCCTTTTTTTTTAATAGTATAATCACGTTCATGTAATTATAAATCAGCAAATATAAGGAAATAAACAATTTAATTGTCTATAACAATTAGTCATTCTAGTATTTCTCAAACTTTGATTCAATCTGTATCTAATTCTCAATATTTACCATATCTTTCAGATTTTTTGAGTGATTCTTTTGATAATAAAGGCGGGGACAGCAATTATTAAGGGTTTCTTTGTGTAAAATATTTTAACAATTAAAAAAAATTACATCATATGTACTATTGAATTCATGCTTGAATATGTTCTTATTTGAATCCTTACAAGATTTTTTTACTTGATTTTTTTTGTGTTTTACCAATTTACCCCTAAAAGCGACCTCTTAAATAAAAATTGTAATTTTTATACTACAGGTCTATAATTGTGCTATAATGAAGTGTGGTATCTGTGTTCAATTTTAAATTGTTGCATCGAAGACGTTTCGAGAAACTTGCCTATATAATAGGATTGACGATCGGACACCAAAGTGATTCCCTTAATGGCCGGTTTTGGCTATTTTGCCAAGACAATTTTAACAAAATAAAAAAGAAATTCTATTAAAAATGATGTACTGCATACTTGCCTGCTTGCATTCTACTGAATGTCAACGTTTGATTGCGTATATCCAAAAGATCGTATAGATATTAAAAATATCTGTCGTATTTAACATTTAATATTTTAAACTACGACATAAAGTAAATCTTGTATAGTGTGTCAAATAGACAGATACATCAAGTGAAATGAAGGATTAAACTGTGGCGGCGGCGTTTGAAGATGACTTCGCTATCAGCACCACCTGTGAAGCGATCCTTCATCGAATAATTAATTGATTTGTGAAACATAGGTGTTTCTAACGTGGAGACATGCTGTGAAATTTTGTTAATAAAATGTGGTCAACGTTTGAAAAGTAAACCTCTTCAACAACTAAAGAGTAAACCTCTTCAACAAATTTTTAAATTTCCATGTTTTTATAGGTTTGGTTTTATATTAATTTTGACGTGGGATTAAAATCGTGCAATGAGCAACTTATTTTTAAAAATATTTCATTTAGAAAATTTTGTATTGGAATCCATAATGAAGATGCTTGTTTCGAAACCTTTCATTTTCAGGTATGCATTTTTTCTACCAATGTATCAGTTATAGCCGAAGTCTTTGAACTAAAATCTGTAAAAGTTTTGTGTTTCAACTAAGGGAAAACTCATCTACCCGACAGAGAAAGAAAAAAATTAGAATTTTCCCATTTATCCTAGTTATCGCAATGAAAGCAATTTTGTATACAATTTTACATATTGAACTTCAGAAACACTCACTTTTATGACTTGATACATTAGAGAACTTTTACACTGGTTCAGTCAATTTAACCTCACATACCAAGCGTTTACAAAAATAGCAGAGGTATTTATACCACAAGCTTACTTCCACTTAAATTAGATAGATTTAAAATTTAAAATACCACCTAATACAAACAATTTATTTCGAAAAATCGAGCTATTCTTTGGTAAACTGTTTTGTGATGAATATTGTAATCACCTACCGAAAAGATCACGAAGAGTGGAGAAAATCTCATGTTGTAAATATATTAATATTCTGTGTAATATTTATCCCCTAAATTATTCCTTTTGACACCTCTTGAATTGGAATTTATCGATAATAAATTTAAAAAAATTTTTAGAATAATATATCGCAATAAGATAATATTTAATATAGATTACTCAAAAGATCTTCCAAAATATTTGATATTTTGGTAAGTGTAAGAAAAAAACAATTTAAAATGATTACTGAAAATCAAAACTAAAATTCATGGCTACAAACATTTTAATAATTTCAAGATTTAATGGAATTTTGTACACGGTTTTGCATATTGAACTTAAGAAACATTCACTTTTATGACTTAATACATTGGAAAACCTTTTACACTAGTATAGTCAATTTAACCTCACACACCGGGCGTTTATATTATGAATACATAATTTTTTTCAAGGAAATTAACAGCATTTACAAAAATGGCATAGATATTTATACCACAATAAGTATTTATACCATAAACTTCTTTCTACTTAAATTTAGATTTAAAATGTAATATAACACCTAATACAAACAATTTATCTCGAAAAATCAAGCTTTTCTGAGGAAAACTGTTTTATGACGAATATTGTAGTACCCTGCTTAAAAGATCACGAAGTGTGAAGAAAATTTCATGTTGTAAATATATTAATATTCTGTGTAATATTTACCCACTAAATTATTACTTTTTAAAGCGATAGAATTGGTATTTATCAATTATAAATGTTACAAAATTTGTAGAAAAATATATCGCAATAAGAGAATATTTAATATAGATTACTCAAAAGATCTTCCAAAAAATTATGTTTTGGTAAGTATAAGAAAAACAATTAAAAATTATTATTGAACTTCATTACCAAAATTCGTGATTGCGATGCAAAGCATTTAATAATTTCAAGGTTTAAATGGAACTTCGTACACAATTTTGCATATTCAACTTAAGAAACCCTCACTTTTATGACTTGATACATTTAAGAATCTTTTACACTTTTACTGATTTTTTACTGGTTCAGTCAATTTAACTTCACACACCGGGCGTTTATATTATGTATATTTAATTTTTTTCAGGGAAATTAAATGCACTTAAAAATAGCATAGGTATTTATACCACAAACTTGTTTCCACTTAAATTTAGATTTACAATGTAATATAACATCTAATACAAATAATTTATCTCAGATAATCGAGCTTTTCTATGGAAAACTGTTTTGTGACGAATATTGTAGTACCCTACATAAAAGATCAGAAAGTGTGATGAAAATCTCATGTTGTGAATATATTAATATTCTGTGTAATATTAACCCACTAAATTATTCCTTTTGAAAACGATTGTATTCGAATTTATCGATAATAAATTTAACAAAATTTTTAGAATAATGTATCGCATTAAGATAATATTTACTCTAGATACTCAAAATATCCTCCAAAAAATTTAATATATTGGTAAGCATAAGAAGAAACAATTAAAAATTATTACTGAATTTCATAACCAAAATTCGTGACTCCGATGTCATGGAATTTAATAATTTCAAGGTTTAAATGGTCTTCAAGTCAACTTTTCTATAAAGCCTTTTGTAGGTTATTGTTTTTAAGAATGTAAACTTTCATAAAGTGCCCATGTTCTTTAATCGCATTTAATAATCCTTCAATTAACATTCATACGTTTAAAAAAATAATGAAGAAATATTAATGAAGGCATCCCAATATATTTTTTGTGCCTCATTTTTTGGGTATTAAAATACTATTATTCGTCACATTAAAAAAATAATGATAATGAAAGTATATTCAAATTTACACGTAGAAAAGAAAGGTATAAAGAATCTTTAGTTAAAAGTTGTAACCTTTTATAATAAGATCAATATTAATACTAAAGAAGGACGATAAATAATAAGATATATCTACCCTTATACTAAGGATTGAAGATAAATATTCGTGTCAATTAATTTGAAGGTCAACTTGAAATCAATTATTTTTCTCTCCTGTCAATATTAAAAATTATGTTAGATATCTTAAGTTTTACTATAATTTATAAGAAGGGTAATAATGACTTTATGACGGAAGATATACCTCAAAAAGATGCTGCTGAATTTATACATATTAACTAAGAGATTGAGCCTGCAAACACTGTTAAATTCAAGATTAGTTTAAATGTCGAGTCCCATTTGCCTCTTGATATTCTTCTATTAGTTTGATATAAATAAAGCCGAGTAAAAAATATAGGATATATTGAAAATAATTATTCCTGTTTAACTATTTTACATCGTGCAGAATTAAACTTTGATTATGAAAAAAAAATCTCTAATTAATAATAATTTATTGCTTTTCAAACCTTCTATGCCCATAAGAACTTTTATTACTCTAAGATTACTTACGATTTTCATAGACTTGTGATCATTTTATGTCAGACTACGATTCTGACTTTATACGATTGTTTCTTTCGATATACTTTACTCGTGTGTAGTTTAAGTATCCTATAATTTTAGGAATTATGGATGAAATTAAGGTGAAAAAACCCAGTTAAATAAAAGTAGAGGTCACGCTAAAAAAGTTTATATTATAATTAAGTACATACAAAAATTTAAACCGTTGAGGGCAAAAGGAGATTTTATAAAACTATTAAAAATATTATTGTGTAACAAACTATTAAAATAAAATAATAGGCAAAAAATGTAATTTTCTTTAACCATTAAGTCAGATTCTACCAAGTTCGTCTTTTCACAATATATAAAACTAAAAAAGGTCATGTACTAAATGTCTCCCTAAACTACCCGTCCGCCCCTTATAATTACCATATCAATGTTTTAGAATGAAACTCATGTCTACTATAAAATATGAGGGACAATATGATCTACAACTATGCTAAATTTGAAACTTCAATATGATAACGCTTTCAAAGTAAATCGTTTATGAAAGGCAGACCGACAGACACATTTACACTCGCTGCTCGCGGCTCAATCAATCGTGTTCACATCACCGGGGTGCGTTCAGTGTTTTCGAACTATCAACTATGGGGATCGTCGAAGTATTGGAGGCATTAACACCATATTTACTGAGCTTCTAATACTACACAACTAATTTAAAAATACAAAAAGAGAAAAACGAAATCGCACTAGAAGATGGTGGATGTCATCGATTCATCGTAATAGAACCCTGTAAGTAACGTAAATGTGTACATTTTATAAAAGCTTGCTACGATTTAGTAAACCTAGTTAAAAAATCGAAGGAAGAGGTTACCAGTTCATCGTGTATATATATTTTTGTTTTGTTTTACTTTTTCAAAAAAATATTGTTAATTCTTTTTACTTTTAGTCAAAATAGGGAAAGCTTATTTGAAGAAATGTTGAATGAAGATTCCGGAGAATTCGGAAATTTTTGCAGAATGTCACTGAGTGATTTGGAATTAAAAAAGAAAAGTTGAACCTGTAATCACAAAACAAAAAACTAGACAGAATATCCATTCTAGCAAAAGTACGTTTAGCCATAAGTTTAATATTTCTAGCTATAGTTGACAGGTACCGAAGCTGTCATTTTTAGTTAAAAATTTCAAGTGCGTCAAATGCACTAGTCAATCAAGTGGAATTTGTTAGTTGCAAAGTAAAAAAAGTAAAAACATAATTAATTTTAAATTATTGAAATTTTAAACATATTTTAAATTAACTTTCAAGTCATCGAAAATAACTAACCTCTTCCTCATTTAGAGCAGTTACATACACTTTATGAATAATATTTTTGAAGCAGATGGCTATATAAATTCTTGGGAAAGCACAGTGATATGGGAGCCTATGCCTAACAGTGGTAGACTATGTACACATATTTCTCGTAGCGGAAGATGTCTCAATTACTTACGAATATGTTGGATTATACGAAGAAGGAATAAAAATCTGTACAGGGGATAAGGAAGCATCTTGAAATTATTGAGGTGGATTAACCAAAAGGAACCCATCAATTCGATGCATAATCTGGTGCCTTTCTTGTTTCGAATATTTCCTAATCTTGTGGCCAATAATTACACATATAACGCCTCATCGTTTTCCTTTCTATTCATTGGTATACTGTTTAAATTAAACAGTGTCATTCATATTCTTATGAATATCTATTTCGCTTTGAGGACGCTTCCTTTCCTGTGAGATAGATTTTAATTTTT
The DNA here is from genome assembly GCA_039881145.1 of Druceiella hillmani. Lineage (NCBI taxonomy): Eukaryota > Metazoa > Arthropoda > Insecta > Lepidoptera > Hepialidae > Druceiella > Druceiella hillmani. The sequence goes on from JAYKKI010000123.1 coordinate 1,057,565, forward strand.
TTTATCGTTGACCGGTTTGTTTTACTTGCGAGTTTTTTCGTGGTTGTTAATTGTTATATTGTTCTGATCACTATGATGCTCGTTGTGTTCTATATTCCTACATTTCTGGTTAATTTCATTATCCTCTCATGGCGGCGGTGATGTTATCTGAAACATAATATATTCATTCACTTAATTTATTCCATCTTATACTAAATTAAAATATATATCTATTTTGTCATTTTTAGAAATGTCAAAGACGAGATGAATGTTTAGCTATAGAAATGGGCTTCAAGAGAAAATTTCCTCTTTCTCTGGACTGTATTGATGGCAAACACGTAGTGGTACGTTGTTCAACCATAAGTCGATACTATAATTATAAAGGATATATATATATATATATATATATATATATATATATATATATTATTGGGCTCTTAGCTTTAGTAGATAGAAATAACCGCTCGGGGTAGAATAAGCGATGATTTTTGGATTCGGTTGCTTAAACTACCAGAAATGTTTATGTGAAAGTCTGAGATGCGTTTGATTATTTCGTTATTGATTTTCTTAGCTTTTTTCAAAGTTGCTAGTATATAAAATGCACTTCGTTTTTTGTAACGTTTAACTTAATTTTCGTTATTTATTGCATTAATTTTAAGATATAAATTTACATTTATTTATTCTTTGGTATATTCGCTGTTCTAACTAAATATCATGGTTTGACGTCACTCTCCTGGCTTTGGATATTTAATTCGTCTTGTATCGAGAAACAAAATATCGTGTTTTTAAAGACTTTCCTCACGTAAGAAATTAATAATTTATCCAGCGTTAAAAGTGACAAAGATAGATATTATTTAATTTTTTTTTCATTATTCTATTATCAAATTACTGACCAATATTTAAAAACTGGCATATTACACAGCGTTGAGTGTATTCGTATAAAAACGTATTTATTTTTATTATAGTTTTTTTTGAGTGAAAAACGTGAAGAAAACCACACAAATATGATTAACATACAGGGGAAACAAATAAAGCATTATAATTCGCGGGTAAAAAAGAGTTATGGAAAATAAAAAACAAAATCCTTTTATTCTTATTTTGCACTTACGTATACGAGATATAAAAGTGAAACTTAAAATTTCATTAATTTATATAATTTTCATCAAATTATCATTTATTTTTCTTACTATGACTAAGTTACATGTATATCGTAAAATTGTTAAACTCGTTTTCTTAATTATTAGATTAAAGGGAATTGATATTATTGCCATTAAATATATTCAGCACATAATTTAATATTTATCCTTTTAAGTAACTTGAATAAAATTAGTCAGTTATTTGAGTGTTTAGTACAAACCAATGGTGATAAATGAAATACAATCCTATTGTTCCTCCTTGTGCATTTTTCCTAAACATATTTAAACTTTCATTAACATGTGTACATAAGTTATGTTTAAATTTGCAGAAACCGGGAAAATTTTTTCGAGAGAGTATAAGTAAAGATTTCATATATTAGTTTTTGGATATAAAGCACACAGAGCCGTGTAGACAGTAGGCTGTTCCGAAGCAGTAACGTCGATTATTAAAAGGTAATTTTGATGAAAATTGACACTGATAAAATTATTAAGTAAAAACGTTAACAGAGAAGGAGATTTAGTTAACATTTTAAAAGGTTTTTTCCTTTCTATACTATGATAGATACGTTAACGCGAAAGATAACTGTCCTAAAAAATATATTTAACGAAATTTTATCCATAATTTTGGCTAGGTTAAGGCCCTTTCTCTTTTGGAAAATATATATTTTTAATGTACCGTGAGTAAAAAAATTCAATAATTAAATATACCTTATATACATTAATAAATTCATACTACGTAGCATCTAAACCTTCTGAAATATTTAATTAAAATTAACCAAAATAATTTTAAATGGAACTTCTAAATAAATACATACTAGACGTACTCTGATTCTTCAAATTTTTAAAATACATCAGACATAATATTGAATCTTGGTAATTGGTACATAGTTCTTTAAGTACGTTAAAGAGAACGAAAGAAACTAACTTTATTATTAAAACACATATCTACCGTACTCATATCGTATCGCCTACTCAACGAACTTGTGGGAAAATAAAATCACAAACCTTCTATATATAGGGGATATTATTTTTTTAAATATTTTACTATCTGTTAATATATATATATATATATATATATTATATATATATATATATATATATATATATATAATGTATTATATATATAATATATAATAATTCCAAAATTGAAACGATTTTAAAAAATAAACGCAAACAAAATAAGAGAAGAAGCAAAATATATAAATGCCCGAAATTTCATTGTTAGACTGAAATAGAAATAGGCTGAACATGTAAACCGAACAGCCACCGACAGAAGAAATTATAAAAATGGTTGGATGAGACCGGATGGAAAATCTGTGTACTACTTTCAAATAATTATAATATGGAGAAAGAAAGCTTTTGTAGATTTTATTTTAATAAATTCAGAAAAATTGTCAACGTCAAATTCGGGAAAATTGATAGTTTCAAACTTTATGACCCTCTTTTATTTTTAAGCCTAGGAGAGGTTCATTATCTTCTGAATTTGATTCACGAAATCTTTCTTCTTTCTCCCCGCTCCTCCTTTTATTTATTTAATTTCAATATGAGAAAAAAAAATAGTACTTGAAAATACATTGCGATTATAATAAATGCAAAAAGATCACTTTGCCGATGACATTAATCAATCTACCGGCCGACATGACTCGACATTCCGGCGACATACTCGAAATAAACTGATTGACTTAATTAGATATAAACAATAGGTAGGACCGACCGCCGAACGACGCGCGACAAATAGTAGAGAAATGGGCTATTCGAATCAAAAGCCGGGATTAAGTGGAAAGCGCCCCGCTTCGATCGATCAGTCGGGAGAATAAACTGCAAAGGGAAAAGTAAAGGATATCTTCCACGCATTGTGCAACACGTGTAGTTATTCTCATTGAAATGTGGGTCATGTCACATTGAACGAAGGAAGGCGGGCTTTATTTAGATATTCAAGAAAGTGGGGCACATCCGCGAAGGCATAATTAGGATTAATTTTCTCGTTTTGATAAAATCACGAACAATTTTCACCATTGTATTTTGTGCGTATCGAGATGGGTTGTAATTATTCTTGAGTTATGTTTAAATTAAAAATAAACTAATAAATTTTCCCTTTTTCTAAACATTACCTCTGCTGCAGCATAAGAAAAAATAATTACAATAGTATCATGCTAAAAGGTGGTCTTTTTGAATTAATTTATTTACGTGGTATTACGGGTAAATTATACACAAAATATATAATTTACTTTTTAATTATATTCTTTATTTCAGAAATGTTGGTGGAATAAAACAATTTGATGTACTCTAGAGTGAAATATAAATACGTTTTAAATCGAAATGAAAAAAATTACTTAATTAAGTATTTAATTAAGTTTGACAAATAAAGGCCAATTAGCTATGTCGCTGAGTTTATCACCTTATGAGAGGATAATGCACTTATTTCATTCCACGTATAAATAGAAATCGCATTTCTAAAAGCTATCTTTGGGAGACAACAAATGGAACTGTATCTGTATTTTAAAAGTTAACAATGAAAACAAATACGCAGACAGAATATTTATCAACGGGTCATAAAACTTCATGCCCATTTTATGCATCTTTTATTAAATTTTTAACTATGCTTCTCTCACACCCGTTAAGTTTTCTTTTGTTCTGATATTAAGTCTGTTGAGACTGTTTGGCAAACTTCTACTTCATGTATTGTGTAGTTCCATTAAAAAGAGTTGAAATTTATTTTGATTTCGGTGCGCATTAATTTCATTTTTAAATCAAATGACTTACAAACTGCTATATTTGCGAAAAAAAACATAAGGGAAGAATGGGAGTAAAATTATCTTAATAATTTTTCATTTCGCTACTTGGGCAATAATTTAAATATCAAGGTACGGTAAAAGGAACATTAAACCAAACGGAAAAAGACAACTCCTTTTCATATGCGCCATCGATTACAATTAAACGGAACTACTTCGTCAGTCACATGACCGATTGTATGCAACCATAGTTATAATTTTGTCGAGGCGTTATGTTATTTTATAATTTTTCAACCAAATTAAAAAAAGTTCTGAATTTGTATGCATGTATATTGGTATGTAAATATTTAAATAGCTTAGAATTCATATAAAGTAACGAAAAAAGTTATTTTTACATAACAAAAGGCAATTATAATAGGTAGATACAATGGCACTTTAATACATATGTCAGGAATTATTCGAAATTAAGGTGGCTTAATTATCTCAACTTTATTCTGTTTCAATCAGTTTTAATTTATTCACTGTATCGAGAGGTTGTATACTTATAGTTTTTGGCGTTGGTAAGATTAAAAGGTTACGATTTAAAGAAATAAAATTACCTTATAAAATTAAAATGTTGTAAAACTCTCTGTCTACATACAGGCACATATCAACGGAATGTCTTTGATAATTGCATACCCTGTTATATATATATATATATATATATATATATGTGTGTGTGTGTGTGTGTGTGTGTGTGTATGTACATGATTATGAAGATAACACTAATGACTGTAAACAACTACTTACTTTCATTTAATCTGAGATATTTTTAGAAGGAACTGGTGAAAAATTATTGCTCTAAAAAGTGAACTCGTTAACGGAATTTTCAAAACAAACCTATTTATAAAACAGCTCTAACCTTTATATTTAAACTGACAATGAAGAACTATGTGTATAATATAATCAACGCACATCGGCCGTGTTAGTGAAGAAACTTGGTTCTGCAGTTCACAACACTTTCGCGTGGGAGGATTTAAGGAGAGTTTGGTGCTAAACACTAGCGAATATGCCAAAACACATTTCTTGAAATGCCATAAATCGCTATTTAACTCCACTCTGAATGAATATTTCCAGGATTTATCTTAAAGGAGAAATAAATTGTTTGATTCTTATTCAGAAGTTAGGTTTAATTGGGTCCTCTCAATTGATAGAGGTATAACCGATTATTGGAAGACGGAAATTGGGGCAGCAGTTGTCTGGTGATAAATTTCTTAAAAATCTCCTCTCAGGTAAAGGGAGAAGCCCGTTAATGGCTTTAGAATGTTTTCATTCCTTTTTATAATCAAATAATTGTTGTAAACTTATTTGATGGAAATTAACCGAAATATGAAATATTTTTAAAATAATAAGCAAGTATATATTTCTGTTAAAAGTTACAAAATTTTACATTTTCAAATTGTTCATTTGCAGACATTTGATTACTAATTTTTAAAAGAGATTACTTTGTTTCATCGCTAATTAAAAAAAATTCTGTTGCTTCTTTGTTAATATAGTAATGAATTAGTGACCTTATTATCATATTACCCAACTTTCATTTGACCAAAATAACAAATAAATCAATCTCAATAGCACAACAAATATAAATTTCACGTAAGGTATATAATGGAAACTGAAGAACCGAAAAAATTCGTACAAAATAATCTATGAAATTAAAGACAAATTTATTGCAATAGAGAGGAGAGGAAAAGAATACCTAAGAAGAAAAAAATAGGGAAAGCTGAAAAGACATTAAAGATACAAATTCTAAGCAAAATTATTTTGTTTTATAAAAAAATTAAAATATTCGTTTCTTAGATAATAATAGAAAAATAACAAAAAAGGCAAATATTCTTTACGTATGTACTAAAAGATTTCCGATTTAGATATTTAGTATACGCGTGCTATGATTTAAAAGTAAGTAATTATTTTCTCATATCAATTACCTTCTCAAATTTTATACAATATTTATGAAAAGTACTTTTCTTTTCAAACTATTTCGTAATTATTTTAATCTAAAATAAATCTTGTAAAATAGCTATTCAATTTTTGTTTACCTACCCAATGCTAGTAGCGAAGAAGCTAATGAATGGAGTAAAAGAGAAGAGAAGTAAAAATTGGATTGAAGATAACTTTTCAATACACTCTTGTTTTTACTGAAATAATATATGTTGAAGTATATTTTGTGTAATATAACTCGCGTTGAATAAAAATAGTAAACCCATCTAAACAAATTTAGTGAAATTGACCCTTGATTCTTTAAGAAAAGAACGCGTATATCACAAGAATTAAATAAAAATATGATAAAAATATTTCTTTATGAAAATAAAATATGAATCTACATATCTAAGAAAATTTTAAATGTGTGCGAAGCATTCTACTCAAAACTTCGCATATGCTTAATCGTTAGAATAAATATATAAGAATGTAAAGAGTCAAGAATACAACAAAAAAGTGTATTGAGCAGAAAGTAATAGTTATTATTATTATTTGTCATCATACCCATATTACAATAACATCGTACCCATATTACACCTTTGTAAGTGATATTTTCATTTTTGTAGTACTTAAATGAACCAAAATTTGTAACGATAAGTGGTTATAACAGACCACTTATCGTTACATAATGAGTAACAACCCATGTTTACGTTTAGAGTCTTTGGTTTATGTAACAATAGAGTTTGTTTGTAGAACGCTATGAACTAAAAGCCTCGTTTTGGTATTTCAGCGTTGTAAGAAAGCGTGATTAAAAACTTTAACCAATTCTTAGGCAAAATTACAAACAATATTTAAAGTCAGAAAAAGATAGAGCGTTTAGTGAGGTTGTGAATAAAAAAATACTCATAAATGATATCCTATGAAACAAGTGTCGACTCAGAATAGTAAAACAAAGCGTTAACCTTGAAAGTAACTGCATTTATTTCAGACTTCAAAGGGTTTAATAAAGAGCAAATCAGTGTGGAAAATGCTTATTCAACTCATCACAGTGAATTTTCATATAAGAAAATTAGCCATCATTTTTTAGATGTGATGATTGAACAAATGGGTATACACACTTTAAAGTCATATAATTTCAGCGACAAGGGAGAAAATTGAACTTCGTTTTAATCGACTTCTTCTTGATATGTACGCAGGCTTCACTAAGATTTCTGGATAGATACATATAGTAGTTCCATATACATAAATATATATATATATATATATATATATATGTATATATATGTATATATATATAATATATATGGTATATATATGTTTACTTAAAAAATGGTAGTAAACCTACTCAAGAAATATTCTACGGGTAGAAGTTACTTTGCAAAATAAATACACCATCGTCAAGTTCCAATGACGAGTTGTGGAGATAAATAATGAAACTCCTTAACGGAAGGGATTTAATCATCCGTAACTCCTAATATTTGCTACTGGTTGTTTTTACTACGCAAAACAACGACACCACCAATCAAGTCAGGATCTGATGATGAGTTCTGAAGATGAACGAAGCAACTTTTTAACGGATGATATTAAATAATAATATTTATTATTGGCAGTTGATATTTCGTAAGATTTAATTTGGACCTCGGGCATATAGAACAGAACTCTTTATGGGCAAACAACTGTAACTATTTGCAACCACTGCTATTACTTCGCTTCTAAAATATATATTTCTGAAAAAATCGACATCACAAAAGCAGGTAATAAAAAGTTAAATAGAATTAACTCAGAATATTACTATTTCACAAGAAATAAATTTGTTATATATTTTTGAATTCGGTGCAAGCACTGCCGATCAATTTAAAAAAAACTTATTTCACATAATTTATAATTTAAATTTAAAACCTGAACTGCTAATGCACTCACAGTACGAAATAGTTTCATAAAAGAAATATGTAAAACAAATATTTTTCATTTATTTTAGTTTACCTGTGGTGCTGGCACCGATTTCAAAAATAAGTAATTTAGTTACTATTTGTGCAGAAATAAGTAAATATTTGATATTATATATACGTATTATATTTTATAGTAAATATTTTATATTATATATATATAGTAAATATTTCATATTATAAATATGAATTTGATTTTGAAACTAATGTTTGTTACTACGTATTATTTCTTTTTTTTTTATTTAACTTCGTAGCTCTAGGATAACAATTATATTAAAGAGATATTATCAGTTCTACAATAATATCCAAAAATGTTGTCTACTTAAAAGCTTTGATGTTTTTTTCTTAGTGAAATATCGTTTATTGCGGTAGCAATTTTATTGATTTCGTTAAAATAGAATATTACTGTTTCAATATTAGTTCATAGAGTAATATTAAATTTTGCTAAATGACTATCAGTTCATACAGTTACATTCAAAATTACTATAGCATTTTATGTGCTACTAACTGTAAGTCAAATAAAATTAAAAAACACTTATATTTAAAGCATCAAAACACAGGTTGTATATTTAAAGCATCAAATCAAGTTTTTTTGCTTAATATATTGTGTTTTGATTCTTAAAATATTTATAATGTTTAAAAAATTTTGAAAATAACATTTGATATATTCTAGAACGGAAACAAGTCGTTCAAATCAGTTTCTTTTTTTTAATTCCTTATTCACCTTGAAAAGGAATGCGACACAAGTAGTCTGCACCTTAGGTGGAAAGTAATTAAAATATATTCATGTTATGGCTTTTACTTAATTTCTTACTAAAAATTTTAAAATATACCCACACATTTACGTTAAATTGTAAACAAATTATAGTAAAACTAGGCCCATCAAGCAGCAAAAAAACAAAGCAAATGCTGTATGTTGATCGGCTATTTTTTTACCATCAGAGCATGTATATCACGCGCTTTAGAAAAAAAATTATACTCACGAGCGGGGATACTAAGCCAGTCACATAAATCAGATGAATGTTATTAGGTATGGAATTAAATATGATTTTAAAGTTAACCATAATGCGACGCTACATGCATTGTTTACAAAACTAAACTTCGTAAAATGCAAAACAATTTTATTGCTCTAAAATATGATTTTATTCATCGCATAATTGAACTAAATAACCTCGGCAAAACTATATTTTAAAAACCAAGTATTTCAATCTTCCTTTATTCCTTGTCCCATCTTAAATAAAATCTGGCCATCTACGCATATTTGATACAGTTAAACTCTTAAAAATATGTTTATATAAACCGTAGTAAAACACATTTGTTTAATTAATTGTTTAATATTTTTTAAATCCATTCTTTGTTCGTATGTTCGTAATAATTGCCGACAATTCACAATTTCGTGTACTTGCTTATTTATTTTCTTATTATTGAGAAATTGTAATAAAACATCAGTTCAGTCAGTTTTAAAGTTCAAAATAAATGGCTCAATTTTAGTGTTTGCATATGGAAATTATAAATCAAACATAAAGAAACACATTAAAGTATATAAACTGAATTTATAGTTACCTCTATACAGAAATAATAATTATACATATTATAATTATTTATAAATTATAAATATTTGTCATTATACACACATAATCAATTATATTAAAAAAAATAATTTCGTTAAATAAATCAACAGAATCTAAGCTCCGCAGAGATTGTTTAAAAAATAGTCATTACGTCTATTAAACTTTTAGTGTTAAAAGTAAAAGCTAGGCGATCGTAGACTAATGATATTGAGATATGTGAGCTCTCTGTTAATGTACAAAATTTACTTTTGAACGAAGTTGTAGGCACGGCTAGTATCAAATATGAAGATATTTAAGTTTTATTATTAAATATTACGGCTAAACTGTGACGTGCTGCAGATTAATTATAATAGGAAAGTAACTTTTATATCAATATCAAATGAACGAGCAATCCAAAATGATACGATCTATGCAGGGGGGTATTGGTCTACCTTCAGCAGCTGCTTCAAAAAAGAACTTGAAGACATTTGAAATAAGCGTAAATATCAAAATTCCTTGAATATTGCCAAAATAACAGGCAGAAATCCTAAATCAAAGAACGTTTCACACAAAACAAAATTAATGAGTCAAATTATGCTCAGTTTCATTCGGTCGGTTTGGACAGAGTTTTTGTTTAGTGCAGTGTACTATTTGTAGGTCGTGTAATAATTATACTCACATAATTAAGTGTATCGATTGCTATCTAAATCTGGTTTCAAATACGTAGGTACATAACTAAAATTCAGGCATCATAAACCATTTCAGACCAAGAATAATCGTTTTCTACGTACATTTATTTTAATAACTGCGCATTACCATCAAGATAATGACTAAAACAGATACATATTTATAAGGACTTGTTTACATTCAAAAGCTATAAAGACAAAGAAAAGAGAAGATTTTCTTTGAGTAGGATGACTCACAATTTTAGTGAACATAATCGCACGTGTAATCAGTATTAATATTTACGAAAATAATTTCATTTAATTATCATAAATTTGAAGATAACTCGTTTAAATATCCGTATTTACACGCAAAAGTATTTGAATTTTATAATATTGTAGACCATACCAGAAAACACATAAAAAATAGCTCGACGTCATCTAGAGATGAGTAGGTACAAAATACTCAATATACCTAACGATCCTAACTTTATCTACGACTTAAACAAGACTGGTGAATTAAAATGCTACTCTAATGCATTTAGTGTTAGTTTTTCATCAGTAAACGTAGTTCCGTGCAGCTATGACCCATGTCACAAAGAGTGAGCTGGATACTTCTGTATTCACTCGAATGTTTTTAATGCATATCATTTATACATTCATTTAAATAGTTTTGGATCTCTGGAGATCTAGGCTTGTGTAGACATAATTTTAATAACATAGATTTTAAATGATTAAAGCTTACATTTAATTGCCAAATCATAAATTACCAAACAGAAAGAAAAACTACACTTTTTTGAGAGCGGATGCATAGAATCCTAATGCATTTTATATTTAGTGTAATTGCACAAAGTTAGTATGTGTTGAATAGTCCAATAAAATGTTATCTAACCTAACATGACTTGAGGTTAACTAATATGACATAAAATGACGACGTAACGTGACGTGACGTGACGTGACGTGACATGACAAAATTAACGTAACGAAGATTATATGCTTTATCTAACCTACCGTAAAATCACAAAACGTAACTAAAAGTAAGGTGATGTAACATATAACTTAACCTGATATAACTTTACGGGACGTAACGTAACGTAATGTGAGATGCACTGATATAGCGTGCTCTATCTTGACGTGACGTAACGTGACGTGGCGTGCTCTGTCTTGATGTGACATGTAGCCGCGTCATGTAATGTGACGTCACGTAATATAGCGTAAAATAACCTAGCCCAACCTAATCAAACCTGACATAACCTGAAAGTGCAATTTTGGTTTAGCAACGGTCGTAATTTGAATAGTATCGAGTTAGAAATTATTTTAAGGTTGACACAAATTCTCATAGTATTTGGAGCACAATATGATTAATTTAAAAAGAAAATAAGTACGGATGCTACTAAAATTATTATAAAACAAATCAACCAAAAATATCGAGCTACGGTGATCAGTGGCACTAAAGCCTTCCACCGAGCGTTAGTGGTACTAATACGAGCACATCAACTGAATATGATGGTGCGAGATATAATTAATTTTTCGATTGTGAGCAAAGTGTAACTTCCTTACTTTACACGATGGACTGTTGCCTTAATTATTGCGGAAATAACTATTTCAATATCTGGCGCATGATGACTAGGAATTTGACATACCTTCTTAATTGAGACAAATTCTGTATATCTTGTTAAATTTGCACGAAATTCATTATTCATTTCGTTATAAAATAATCATATATTAAAACATTTTCTTAACAATGTGAATGCTTAAGTAACTTATATAAATGAATGCTTTAGTAATAATGAGTTGGACAGGGCAATTTTTATTACAGAAAATAATTTAATGAATTTTAATATTGTAACGTAAGGAATATAGATATTTTTTGAGTTATTTTGAAAAAAGATTGACTGAAAGCTCTACTTCCGTAGACTATTTTTACAATATTATTACCTCTTTATTTGTCGACTTTTTTTGTAGAATTAAATAAACTTTTGAAACTGAATTGATGTTTTTGACTTTGCCTTCTGACATAAAATGTCAATTTCTAAAATATTACACCAGTCATTGCTCGAAACTACTCAAAGTTTTACTAATTTTATCTTAGATATATGCAAACGTTGTCGCTAGTATCGCAGTAAAATAAGGGTTGTATCTTCGAGTAAAAGTATTTTGAAGGCGAAGCAAAATATAATTAATTATTCAGGTAAAATATTAGAACATTGAAGAGTGGATTTTTTCTCAATTCACAAGTATTAAATAAACAAATAAATGTAAACACAGTAATGCCTATTTCAATGTTTGTGAATATTATGTTACATTTTGATTTTTTTTCTAGGAACATGTTTGTTACAAAACTTGAATAATCGTTTACTTTGGTATTCATGGAAAATATTAAGTAAGCTAAATAAATTTAAATTAAACATATGCTGTTTATACCAAAGAAAATACTTAGAATAATGTTTCGGAAATAATGGATTAGGCGCTTTAAAAGTAATTGAAAATTTTCATGATGGTTTTACTAATTATAGGAATTTATTAATTACTTACGTTGATGATAACACAGTGGCTAGTCCTTCCAGCCAAAGTTATGAGTTAAAATAAATTTAGAAGTTAATCTCGTCTGCAAATCTTTTACCACTACTCGTTCAAAATAAATCACAAATTGCATATATTGATTCGATTTTTCTTCGTCAATTCAACAACAATTTTCAATTTTCAACTATGTCTCTGTCGGTACCTTTTTACTGGATGCACTTCTTTTGATTCATCTACCGTGGCGCATATTGCGTTTCGGTTTTGGTGTTATATGTGCTCCAACTCGTATTGTCAGCTGGAATTTAATAAAATTTTAATTGAAAAGTACTTTCAAGAGAAATTCCTCTCAAATATTGTGTCAATATTCATTTTAATCTCCCTTTATACAATATTTTTAATATATAATGTTTTATATATAACGTTAAAATGCCGCCCTTTATATAAAGATTAAATTCTTTTACGTTCAAGTTATTTCTTGGTTTCATTTCTACAATTGAATTTACATATAAAAATGTAGTCGTAGGCATGTATGAAGTTAGTTTTACCATAAATTTTTGTAAATTTAATTAATTCTAAAATAGTATTATAATAGCAACAATATTTTCCAAATAACCTATATGAACATAATTACTACTTAGTTGACTTTTTTTCAGAACAAATACTATGTTTAGATTTCCGTACCAGCGATCAATATACTCTTTCTTAAATATTATATTCGAAGAATTACGTGCTAGAATATTTTCTTAAATTTACATTTATCCTATTGTACGTGTCATACGTAGGTTATTTTATGTTTAAGAAAAAATATTTACTCCTTTTGAAGAATATAGTTTGTGCGTATTTTATATATTATTGTATAACTTATTAGTCTGGTAAAAATGATTTTTTTCGTATAAATACCACTTTGTGTTCTTTATAAGAAAAACAAGCCAATAAGCACACAAATAAAAAGTGAATTCATTTTTGTTTATTTTTCGAAACATAAATAAAAAATGTGTCTTTCGAATACTCAACATTATTTTAGATCTAACTACTAAAATGTAGTAAAATTAAAGAGGGATACAATAACAGAATAAAATCAAGGTTTTTCCTATTTTGAAAGATAAAATTCTTTGATAACATAATCACTCGTGTACGAATATTATTACATTTCCTAGTCAAGTTTAAAAGCATTATTAGAATTACTTTTTCATGGAACATTTTATACGGTTCATGAAAAATAATTATTTATTGTTTGTTAACACAGCACTACTGAAGGGAATTTTGTAACATATTTACGGAGTATTTAATTCCAGTAAGGATGTCCTGTTTATAAAAATCTGCTCCATAAATAAACACATTTAATAATGTAATCAGCTTCCCTTAAAGAATGATTCCTAAAATAGGGATTTTTGATCCCTTTAGATGGTCGATTTTAATTATTTATTGCCCTTGAATTTTATGTATTTATTTATGTTGTCAAGATTGTTTATTGCAACGTTTTCGATGATGTTTACGTTTGGAAGAGATACTTTCGCAGTTAATTTTTATTGAGTTACATATGGTTGGCGATCTCCTGGTTATAACGTAATCATATTTGGTGACTGCGACTACATAGAATTTGGTTGGTAGTTTACATATTCTGGGTACGAGTATGACGTTACAGGGTTGAACAGTTATGCTTTAATTGACATTTCAAAGACCATTCCACTATTATACAGGATTTCTGAGATCAATTGTGCATTGATCAATTTGCAATGGTGCATTGTAACTCGGCCATCTGTTTCAGGTTATGAGCAACGCTGTCCCGAAATACTTGTTCTTTACAGCGGTACTGCAGTTCGTTGCTGGCGATGTCTAATAATCTAGCTTTTTATTGTCATAGTTTAATAGTAGTTTTTTTTACGGTAGACACATATTGGGCGAAGGCACATCCGACGAAGTGCTTGGATTGGGAGGCTCAGTTATATGAAAATAAAAAGTATGTCAATATAAATATTTGCTTTTTTGTTACAATTTTCATCGACTACTGAAGATTGATTGGTAGTTGCGCGTAGTATCGGAAATTAATGGAACTTTGAAAATTGCGTTGGAGCAATAGATGGCAAACATGTCGCTATTAAACAACCTCCGTGCACTGGTTCCTACTACTTTAATTACAAGTCCTTTTACAGCATAGTTTTGTTTTCAATTGTCAACGCTAATGTTGAATACCTATATATATATATATATATATATATATATGTAAATATATATATATATATATATATATATATATATATATATATATACTGGGACAAATGGCAAGGTATCTGATATAGGTGTAATGCAAGAGACAAACTGGAAAATGGACTGTTAAATCTTCCACCGCCGAGTATCTCTATCTTAGAAACTCATACATATGAGCTCCATAAGTTTTTATAGACGATGATGCATTTCAATTGTCTGAACATATAATGAAACCATATCGTAAAGTAATAAATTCGCCGAGATATGGAAAAATCTTTAACTACCGTTTGTGTAGAGCACGTAGGACTGTTAGAAACGCTTTTGGCATAACAGCTTGTCAGTTGAGAGTATTATTATCGACTATAACACTAAAAATACTTGAATTATATTGACTCTGTTCAAAATAAAAAGAGTTTTAATGAAAATGAAATATTCTAGGAAGAACTTTTAGCTGAATATAAAACATATCCATGTTTATGGAAAATAACCAGCAATAGTTTATGAACAATGAATTACGCAATGCTGCCTACCGAAATTGAGTTAGAAAATGTAAGGAAACATATTCCCAAGTTCCCAAGGAAATATATCCCCAAGAACACAACAAGCCAATTCAATTATATTGGCTTGTTGTGTTCTACATAACTTTTTGATACGAAAAACTTCGAACTATATAACAATTCGATGCATAGACCACGAAAAATATAATTACTCAGTTACTCCAGGAGGAGAGCGACAAGAGCAATCACATCAGTTAGATGGGTTGCTGAACGGAGGATGAAATTATGACGAGAGAGCTAAAATTGTTAGAAAAATGTTTACAAAGTATTATAATTCCGAAGTCAAGTAGCATTTCAAAATAACTTATTATAGTTACATACATCATCAAATAAATGTAGCTAGGTACCTAATACCTATAAAGTCTAATCAATTATAAAATTGTGTTTTATTAAAAAAACCTTTACTTGAAGTACCTACCTACATAAAGGTCTCACCTACTCATAAGTTATAAAATATAAATGTTAATGTATACTTATCAATGATTCATCTGTCAAAGAATTAGGCGGTGAGCGTATGGAAGACGTTCCAGCACGAGTTTCCTTTTAATCTGAAGTGAATTGGAGTAGATTGAAATACCACAATGTAGGCACATATACATCATCTGTTGACGACCCCGTTCTAGTTGACTAGCTGGCGTACTTTACGTAGCTCATGTCTGAAGGAGTTCTGTAAGGACTAAATTTTTTTTAGCATAAGCTATATCAACTTGGGGATATATTTCCTTACATTTTGGAACTCAATTTTGGTAGGCAGCATTGCGTAATTCATTGTTCATAAACTCTTGCTGGATATTTTCCATAAACATGGATATGTTTTATATTCAGCTAAAAGTTCTTCCCAAAATATTTCATTTTCATCAAAACTCTTTTTATTTTCATTAAGTCTCCACAGTTCGTAAGAATAGGACATCCGCACTGGTTGGTGTCGCTGTTGGGTCTATGAGCAGACAGCCTGCGTTTAGTATTCACGTACGGACATGTCTGTGCCCGCGCAGACAAAATGAGATCGCGTGGACATGCAACAGGCAAGTCCGCCAAACCGACAGCGATGCTCCTACACTAACAAATATTGCACAAACTTATAGCAGCGAGGTCCAGCGAGTATGTCTGCAGACTTGCCCGCGGGGACATGCCCGCGATCTAGTGAATGCCTCGCTTTATTCGTGACATGTTTTGCTTTTGTTTTATTCGTATTTATGAAAGTTCTGTATCTTTCTTATTTATTTTATATATGTTTACTTTACGTTCATTTACAGTCTACTACTTCAAAGAGTTTCCGAAAAAAAGCCTTTAAAAAATGATGGACAAGCGGATATCAAAAGGATTCCATTAATGAAACATTTTATTTCATTTAAAAACTAAGGAATAAATATGTACAACAAATTCAGACATTTTTATGTGCTTACTTTTATTATAATTTTGATGTAGAATTAAAATCGTGCAATGAATAATTTATTTCCAAAAATAATTCGTCACTCAGAAAATTTTATGATATTAGAATCCACAATGAAGATGCCCGTTTCGTTTTGTCGTCTAATGGATAAGAAAAATCGTCTCAATTTCGGGTATATAGATAAAATCATGTATACTAAAAGACGTAGGAGATAATCATATTCTCTAATAAGTTTAGCCTAAGAAGTTTTTGAACTAAAATCTACAAAAGTTTTGAGTTTCAACTAAGGAAAAACTCAGCTTCCGAACAGGGGCAGAAAAAAATAGATTTTTACATTTGATTATATTAACAGTTATCGTCCACAAAAGCAGTTTTTTGTATAATTTTGCATATTGACATTCATAAATATTCATTTTTATGATTTGGAGCATTTGAACACGCTTTGAACTGGGTGTTGTTGTCGTTTAGTTTAACATCAAACAACGTCTTTTTAACTTTTTCAAGAAAATTAAAATAAGTTAACATTTGCACAAATAGCATAGGACAAACTTGTTTCTATATAATGTAGATTCATAATATAATATAACACCCAAAATGAATAATTTATCTCGAAATATCTAGCTGTTTGAGGACCGGAATTGTAGAGAATAATTGATGTTGTAAGGATATTAATATTTTGTGTAATTATTTATAATATTTGCCCACCTAATATTTTCCTTCAAAAGCGGTTGAATTAAAATTTCTTCTTAAAATATTAAAGAAATTTAAAAAATAATTGATCTCAATAAGAGGAAATTTACTACAGATTCTTCAAGAAGATGTTTCGAAAACTTAATATTGGTATATGGAAAAAAAATGTAGAAATTATAACTAAATTTATATCAAATTTTATTTAAAATTTATATAAACATAATATTCTTCAAGATATAAATGGTATTTAATAATTCTTCAATTAACATTCATACGCATTAAAAAAAAGATTATTGAAAAATTGATAAAGGCGTCCGGATGTATTCTTTGGTTCTTAAAGTATTGAAATATACCCTCATCTCAAAAATTATTTTATAAATATATTCAAATATACACGTAAGGGAAAGCCAGTGAAAGAACATTTAAAAATTGTAATAAAAAATGATCTATCTCGATATTAAAGAAAGAGGATAAATAAATAGATGTATGATTAATTTAAATATATATCCTATTATATATCCTTTTTCCTTAGTATCGAAATCCTCGAATATTTATCTTGAATCCTTATACTAAGGATTAAAGATAAATATTCGAGTCAATTAATTTGAAGGTCGAAATCAATTATTTTTTACTCAGTAAGTTTAGATTAGAATTTTCCCTATGTACATCGTAAAATAGTTCATAAAAGGAAATAGTTCATAAAAGGGAAGATATGCTCCAAAATGATATTGTAGAATTATTTCAAAGTAACTCAGAGAGTTAGTCTGCAAACATTGTTCAATTGTCAAATGTAAAATCTAATTTGGTTTCTGATATCATTGAAGTCCAGTGACAGGGTTATTAAGATATAAATATAGCTGAGTAGAAAATAATTCGAATTCTGAAACACTGAATATATTGAATATAATTATTCCTGCTTATCTATTTTACGTCGTACAGTATTAAGTCTTGACAATGAAATATTTTCTATAATAAATAATAATATAATTACTTACTTTGGAAAGTTTCTCTTGAAGCCTTTTAATGTTACAAGGTCATTTTAAATAGTTATTATCATTTAATGTCCAAATAGTATTTAGACTTTATGTAATTGTTTATTTTAATATACTGTACTTGCTGCAAAATTATTTTAGAGAATAAAATATTACAGCTTACTTTTAATTAGTTTCAGAAGACAATAACTTTTGTGTACATTTCAGTTGTTAATATTAGGAAATGCGGATTATATGTTATTTAAGTGTAAGAAAAAACTGTTAAATGAGAGTGGAAATCGCACTACAAGGGTTTATTTCATACTTATATACACATAAAACTTCACAATACGAAACCTCAAAATTAAACCTCAATTTCGACGACCCATTTCTCGACAAAAAGTCATTCGGATGACATAGTCGATGGGCAAAA
The DNA here is from genome assembly GCA_039881145.1 of Druceiella hillmani. Taxonomy (NCBI): domain Eukaryota; kingdom Metazoa; phylum Arthropoda; class Insecta; order Lepidoptera; family Hepialidae; genus Druceiella; species Druceiella hillmani. The sequence goes on from JAYKKI010000123.1 coordinate 1,076,301, forward strand.
ATGCTTGTACCCGTTACACATGAAACAAGTGTAGGTAATGTCGTCTCAAATTGTGATGCACTGTGGTCTTCGCTCCACCACTTCGTCTGGAAATACAGTAAAAACTCATAACAGGGTACTCAAATACCATCCCGATTATCAAAATTCTGAGGTTTTTTTTCACGACGTTGTGTACCAGGACTAGCACCTTCCAAAAAAAATTGTGTACACCGTGAAAAACTCTATGATCGGCGTGTGTTCTCGATTATGATACAGCTCACGATAATAGCTCGCTGTATGTCGAGCGTTCCCTTTGCATAAACCATAAATAAAATGTATATTTACATATTCGCGATCAGCATAAAGAATAGACATTATGTCCCATTTCAACGTATTTTGAAAAAAGACAATACTTTTCAATCACAGGATATTATACATGTGCAGTAACAATCGTCAAGTCGTAGGTAAAATCAGTTAAAAAAACAATAAACATGTCACCAGCAGAGAGCAAGTCACTAGGAGAGAACCGCCACTATTGCCATCTTTTCACTTGCGTAGCTTTCACTTTGTATTTTTTTGTTAATTTTTTTAATATTTTGAACCATAATTAAAATCGCTTCTAATCTTAAATCATTTTTATTGCCTCGATGTCGCGTGTGCGTTAAATCTAGTAGCAGACAGTTTGAACGTTTGTTATAATGTAAAATTAACACTTCATTTCTTCAAGTAGTTATGAATTTATTTTCATTTAAATTAATGTAATTTTTCATAAAGAGTATTTAATAGTTTCAGTCAGTAAGTGAAAGTTCAAACATAAATTAATTACCTCATAAATTATTGTTTTGGAGTTAAAAGTGGTAATTCTCTAATTCATAATGTTCATAATGTTACAGACAGGTGCTGTATTGCGTATACAAAACCGGTGCTACAAGTTTATTGACATTTTAATAGAAAATATTCTTTTGTTGACAGAGCTATTAGAAAAAAGACATTTATTTTCATATTCTCTATTTTTTTAGAGAATATGAAAATAAATATTTTGACCTTATCAAGTTCTTTCGTCGATAGTAAGAAAACCATTTACAATCTAAATTTGGTTTCTTTTCCAGGTTTCTTGTATAATTCTGTAGAAAATGTAATAAATTCAGGAGACGATATCAGGTCAAAGCTGACTTTTAATATTGAAAATATTCCAGTTTGTAAGTATAGATATACTTCTGTCTATAAAACATGTTTTTGTTATTAAATTTTAAACGACACTTTAAAAATAAATTTGATACTGTGTTTTTTTAAAAGATTTGTTCGGTATAATAATGGGGTAGCGCATAGTGTTTAAACATCGCATTGTCAAATAAATTTCTTGAAATAAAATCCGATTTCAGGACCAGACTCCGTATTCCAGTTATACAAAATACATTTTAGAAATATTATTGTTATAGTTTCAAAGTTTTGAATGAAGTGAAAATTTACTAATCACAACTATGATGAATAAAAGTTTTACTCTGTAGTGTTGCGTCTGATATTTGTTGGAACTATAAGGGAAATTCGAAATATTATTTTTGGTTGCAAATTTCAGAGACTTTTTGAAATCGATCCTTTCTTAAAACAAATTTTTTGAATGGTTTATGGCCACGTTCATTGCCAATTAGGAAATTAGTTTCAGTTACATTATTTAATTTTTTATAAAATGAAGGACAAAAAGTGCACCATATTAGGTCATTATGGACGTTCTGCTCCATATTCACTTTTAAATTTCCTCTCACCAATTTTTCATTCGTTTTAATTTTACTAGCAGATTTTGTGTCTTCTCTAAATCTAAATATATATTTAGGAGTTTACCACACATATTCCGAAATTCCCACTTACATAAAATTTATTGACATGTGCAAGCTGCACATGTATTTTTATATATTATGAGAGATTCCTAAAAGCAATTCTCCATAGCAGACTGAAATGCAGAGCAAATAAATAAAGCAATTTAATTTTGCAGATGAGAGAAGACATACGGAAAATAAAAAATGAAAAAACAAAAACCCTTTCACTCTTCCTTGGTACTTAAGCATATGGGATACAAATATGATTTTTAAAGTTTCCTTAAGTCATGTTTTTTTATAAATTTTTATTTATTTTACCAACTATGCATAAATTGTAATATCATAAAATTGTTAAACTCATTTCTTTTAGTTATTAGATTTAAGAAATCTGGTATTACGTAGGTGGTTATGTAGAAAAAAAATTAATTAACGAATTTTTACCAAATATTAGCTTGACTAGGTTCTTTTCTCTTTTTAAGGAAATATATATTTTAATGTATTCTGATTAAACAAAAATAATTGAAAAATCACATATACTTTTAACACAAGTGTAAATTTGGATTACGTATCATCTAAATCTTTTGAAATATTTAATACAATTTAACTGAAATGATTTTAAATGGAATTTCTAAATAAATACTAGTATGAATTTAGATTTTTCATATTTTTAAAATTCCTCACACATAATATCGAAGCTTAATATTTGGCAAATAGTACTGTAAGTAAGTATAAAATAGTTTATGAAGTATCAATTTAATCTTTAAAATACATATCCTTTAATTACCTGCTCGAAAACCCGTGGAAAAATAAAATCACAAGTTTTCTACGTATTCGGATTTATTTCTTTAAAATTTATTTTACTATATATTAATTGAAGCATCTGCTGCTAAGCATATAAATCTCAAATTAAAAAGTTTCTGCAACAGAAGGACCAAACAAATGGTAGAAGAAGCAAAATATATATATGTTTTAAATTTCATTGTCAAAGACTGAAATGGAAATAGGCTGAACACGTGCGAAGGATGAGTAATAAGAAATGAACCAAAAATGTAACAGTCTGGATTGTTATAAGTGGAAAGAGAACAGTAAAAAACACAAAATCATAAAAATGGTTGAACAAAACTGGAGGGATACGTCGGTGTATTACCAATTTTGGTAATTACCCATATTATACTTTAAAATGGGTGCTATTTTTTAAATAAAAATAGCAGGCAGTAACACCGTTTGCTTCGTTGTTGCACCATTTACACCAATCAGCAATAATATATTTTTTTCATTTTATACTGCACATCACTCAAAAAAAAGTACTTTAATGATTTCGAATCGTCTCCAACCCATTTCATTAGTAATTCTGCATAAAATTAGGTAAATTTATTAATCTCATCATCTATAGTTATTATAACTGTTTGTTTTCTCCATACGCAGATAATTTTTTGAATATATATGTATGACATATATATTAAAAAAATCTATGTTTTCATTCCCCCTTATATCTTTTAAATTCGTCTTTCTTCACATTTTTTTTCTTTCTTTTATGAACATGGTAAAATTTGAAAGTCCCATAGTTTTCAGAATTATGGGACTTCGGAATCGCAAAAAGAAAAAAAAACAATTCAGCCTAATGGAAAAAACTTACATATGTATTATATAAAAACAAAATTAATTTAATTTTTAGAAAAACGAAAAACGAAAATTTTGTGGAAAAAATCGATAGCCATTCACTTTGATGACCCTTTTTTGATTTTTGCACCTTGGACAGGTTCATAATCATCTTAATTTGATTCACAAAATTTCTTTTTTTTTTGTAATGAGAGGTTCAGTTCTTTTCTTTCTTTGATTTCAATATGAGAAAAAATAATACTTGAAAATAGATAAGGATTACAACTCAATCCCATTTATCACTTTACAAAAGACATCGATCAAGCTTCAAGAAGACATGACTTGACATTTCGATAACGTACTCGATATAAACTGATTGAATTAACTTATTAGAAATAGACAAAAGGTAAGACCGACCCGCTGACGAACGACGCGCGACAAATTATAGATAAATGGACAATGCGAAACAAAAGCCGGGATTAAGCGCCCTGCTCCCATCGATCAAGTCGAAAGAATAAAATGCAAAGGGAAAAATATTGGAATTCGGTCACACATTGCACTACATATGTAGTTATTACCATTGAATTATGAGTGGCTAGCCGTGTCGCATTAAACAAAGGGAGGCGGGCTTTTTTAAATATTTAAAAAGATGAAGTGCAATGACATAATTGACATTAGTTTTCTCGTATTATAAAAAATAACATGTTAAAAGGTGCTTGTTTATAAATTCATTTCTTAAGTGGTAAATATATTACTGGTAAATTATATGTTCAATATTTCATTTTTTATTTATAAAATTTCTTATAAAAAAAAATTGTTTAAATAAAAAAATGGATATACATACTCTACACTGAAGTGGAAAAATGATATAATTCGATATCAGAAGAAATTACATTAAGATTAAATAATATATATCAATAAGTTCGATAAATAAATGCCAATTAGTTATATCGATTAGTGCGATTAGTGTGATAAGACGACTATGAATTTACACATTTTCTCCATAATGGAATAAGAAATTTGACAATCACTGAATTTGTAAGAAAATATACAAATATTAACATTCCATCTACCAAATAAAACACATGTAACTGAAAGCTATCTTTGGGGGGACAACAAATGGAACTGCATTTCTATTTTAAAAATCACCCATAAATACAAATACGCAGACTAAGGATGCATCAAGAGATCATGAAACTTTATGTATGTTTTATGAGTCTTTCATTACATTTTTAACTATGTCACTTTCTCACCTGCCTCGATTTCCTTTCTCATTAGGTGTTTTGTTCTAAAGAATATTTATATTCCAATGAGTAATTCTATTGAGACTGTTTGACCAACTTCTATTTTATGTATATTATAGTCCCATTAATAAAAAAATTAAATAACTTGCAAATACTGTGTTTGCAAAACGAACGTAAGGATAGAATGGGAACAAAATTATCTCAGCAATTTTTTACTTCGCTAGATGATTCTTAAGTTAATACTGAAAACTGTAAGAAACTATTTACTTTCATTTTAATCTAAAATATTCTTAGAAGTAACTGGTAAAAATATTGACACTGAAAATTTACTCTGTTAATAGCATTTTCAAATAAATCTATTTATGAAACATCTCTAACCTTGATATTAAAACTAGCGATAAAACATTATTTGTATAATATAATAAACAGCGTTAGTGAAGAAGCTTGTTTTTGCGGTTCATATCACTTCCCAATCGATAATATGAAAAGCGATTTGTGCAAAACATTGGCAGAAATATTTTTCAAAATGCCATACCTAATTCCAATCTGAATTAGTATTTCCAAGATTTGTTTTTAAAGAAGAGATGCAATTTTTTTCCGGTGGATGGCAGTTTTGGAAATAATAATTTTTTTGAGATAGAATTAAACGAACATATTAAATATTTCACCACAGTTCACAAAATTAGATTCGTATGGTCGTGCAATCGAAGTAAATCCGACCAGTAACAAATTTGGACTGCAGTCTTCAAAGTTAAATTTGTGTCGAATTAATAAAAGCGTCCGGAGATAGCTACAATCGACTATTCCAGGGTTTTCCAACCTTTTTTTGTTGAGGCTCCCCGGAATATAAATTATATTTTCCTTTACTTTTTCATACCCCCCCCCCCTTTGATTTAGTAAATTAAATAAAAATGGTAACTGAAGTTTGTAAATACACAAACTTACCTTTTAACAGTAAGATACAATAATTTTACAAACTCAAACTGATTTCTCAACAAAAAATGTACACCAAAACGTAAAATTTTTCGCAAGTTTGTGGTAATAATAGTGAATATGATATTTAATTTCATTAATTGTATGCATGTAAATTATACATTACATTCTAATGTTATTTGTTAATGTTGTTTGTATATTTTTTCGTTTTTTCTTTCTAAAATGCAAACGCTTTCCGCCCCCCTTGACATCTCTCTATGCCCCCCTTGGGAGGCCGCCCCCATTGTTGGAAACTCCTGGACTATTCGAAGACAGAAATTGAGGCTGCAGTTGTCTGGTCGTAAATTGCTTAAACATGAAGGTAAAGTGAAAGACTCACATTGACATTTGTTTTAGATTGTTTCCATTGTTTTTTATTATCAGATAATAAATGTGAACTTATTTAAAAGAAATTTATTTACCTAAATTAACTGAAAATAAATACTTGGTTCCTTGGAATTCGTATTGTTTTGTGGTCAAGAATATTACCTTTTATTTAAATAATAAACAAATATGAATTTCAGATAGAAGTTTCGAAATTTCACATTTTCACTTTTTTCATTTGCAGACATTTAATTACAATGTTTTTTAAATTGATTACCTTGTTTTATCGCTAACTATAGTTAGCGATAAAACAAGTAATCAATCAGTTGCTAATTTTTTATTTAGTAATAACTGAAATCACCCTTTTGAAAAGTGATCCAATTATAATATATTCTATCTTTCGATTGACTAAAATAAAACGAAATATAATATCAGAACATAAAGAACTGCCGCATATATCACAGATATAATAAAATATTTAAGAGAAATTAAAGGACCTCAAAATTAATGCAAAATAATCTTTTAAATCAAAAGATAATACATATCAACAGAGGGGAGAGGGACAGAATATATAAGAGAAAATAATAAGGAATGCTGAAATATCTATAGCTGTAAGAGTGACGTGTTGTGCAACATTAGTGCTGTGCATATCTATACAAGTATAGTTAAATTGACTGCGTGGAAATTTCAATCTGTGTATACTGCTCATTGTTAAAATTGTGTTTTAGTTTGATTATTATTTTAATTGTTTAATTAAATTATCACTGTGCAGTACAATAGTGAATACTTAAATGGTTTATATTTTTATATATAGCAAGAACAAAGCATTTATTTTCAAATTTTTCTAATATTCGTATCAATATTTGCGTTTAAAAATTTGATATTTTTTATTTTCTTAATATTAACTCTTTAATGCATCATACAATGAGTATTTCCTAGTGGCTTAGGAGTTATTTTACTAACAAATAGCAGCAAGAAGAAAGGAGTGGAAAACAGGTTTCTAGTTGTTCGATAATATTTTTTGCTTATTTTAAAATTAAAAATTCTGTAAAATTTTATAAAACCAATGTTATTTTATAGTTTAAAGTTTTCACTTCTATCTCCATGATCCCTACGTCTCTTGTTGTAAAAATTCAAAACATTCATAACTTGGGTAATATGAGAAAAATAATAAAAAGGGTCAATATTCATTACTTAGGTACTAATGAATTTCCGATTTCAATATTTTCGAGTGCAAGTTCTACGTATTAATAGCAAGTAGTATTTTTCAGACATCATTTACCGTCTCAAATTGTTTACAATATTAATAAAAAGTTCGTTTTTTTAATTTATATCGTAATTATTGTGAACTAAAATAAGTCTTATAAACTAACTATTAATTTTTTAATCTCCTACTTATACACAATAAAACACATTTAATTGTGAATAATGAATTTCTACAAAATTAACGCCAAATATATTGACCACATACTTATAGTTATTGCAGGAGAACGTAATGAATGGAGCAAAAGAGAAATTTGATTAAGGACAAGTTTTCTTGACATTTTTTTACTTTATCTTATTTTTACTGAAATAATACATATCGCCGTAGATTTTATGTGATATAACTTGCATTGATAAAATTAGTGTAACTCCCTAAACAATTATAGTGAAATCGACCCTTGATTCTTTAAAGAAAGAAGGTGGAAATTAAAAAAAAACTTAAATAAAAATGTGATAGTAAATATTTATTTAAAAAATGAAATATGAATCTACACATTTACAAAAACCTTAAATAAATACTGGGCATTGTACTCAATACCTCGTATATGTTCAAATATCAAAATAAATATGTGAGATGTAAAAAGTTAAGAATGGAACAAAAAGATTATAGAGGAGAAAATATGTTTAATAATAGTTATTGTTATTATATGTCAATATACCCATATTATTATTGTATCGTATTCATATTACACAATTTTTAGTTAACGATATTGTAATTTTTAAAGTACTTGAATGAACCGAAATTTGTAACTATTAATGGTCTATCAAATTACATAGTGAGTGACAATCCGTCTTTAGGTTTAGAGTCTTTGGTTTATGCAACGCTAGAATTTATTTTCTAGAACGCTAAAACTATTATGTGTTAGTTAAGTTTTGATATCATAATGTTCTAAAAAACAGCGGGTTTAAAAATTGCTATGCGCTTTTGTCGTAACGTTATGAATATATACATACTCTGTGAATATGTAATACCATAATAACCTATGTAACAAGTGTCGGCTCAGAATAGCAAAATAAAGCATCAAGCTTAAATGTGCCTGCACTCATTTCAGACATTGAAGGGCTAATAAAGCGCAAATTAATTTGGAAAATGCTCATTTAAATGATCACCATGCATTTTCCCATATAAATAGTCATTATTTAGATATCATGGTTAAAAGAATAGAAAACACACTATAAATTCATATATTTTCAGCGGCACGGGAAGCATCTAAACTTATTTTTAACCGACTTCAAAAAAGGAGGAGCCTCTAGTTTTGACGCGTATCTTTTTTTTTTAGTACATGCGAAGTGTACACGTGTACACTGATTTCACAAAGATTTCTCAGCCGATTAGCGTGATTCTTTTTTTTTGTTACTAACAAACTGATTCCATATAAATATGACGATGATCTGATGATGAGACCCGGAAATGAACAATGAAACACTTTAACAAATAGCAGTGATTCAAGTGTGATTCAAGATGTTTGTAACTGGTAGTTGACATTTTGCAAAATAACTATACCCTCAAACGCAAACGGCTAACCACTTGCAAATATTACAATATCTTCTCTTCTATGTTTCGTTAAGAATCAAATTTAGACAAACAAAGAACTTAAATATCTATATACAAGTTTTTATCCGCGACTTATAATAATTTTACAATTATCTAGAAAGAAATATTTTAATTATTGGTATAATTTGATGATTAATACTCTTGATCAGTAAAAATTCTAAAATAAATTATTTTTCAAAAACCGACTTCAAAAAAGTAGGTACTGAAAACTTAACAATAATTAATTAAAAATACTACTTATTTGCAAAGGAAGAACTAACTTATGTATTTTTGAAGTTGTTGCATGCACTGTTGATTAACTTAAAGATTTTTTTTAGTTTACTCAATTTATAATTTAAATTTAAATATTGAACGTGTAATGCACTCACAGTACGAAATAATTTTAAAAAGCACTTACATATAATATGAAATTTTCCATTTGTTTTAGTAAATCGGCGGTGCTAGCAACGATTTCAAAAATAATATTTTAGTTATTTATTGTGAATAAATAGTACTTATTTTAGGTTAATCATACTGGGCATCACCAACTCCCATAAAGTGAGTCCCACATGTGAAGTTGGTGTCGAAAATAATATTTGGTAAAATATTCTAAATTTGCGCTCTGTAATTAACCCATTCTTTCCCGCTGTCTCATTTTTACAACACTTTATTTGACTTTTTTTCACAAGTTTATGTTTTTGTTTTCTATATTTCCTCATTAACTTTGTATTTATCCATCATTTTTCCATCAAAATAAACTTTTTGGCAGGGAAACACATTTTTGTCATATCATTATAGTTTTTTTTAATTTGATCAATTTTGTTGCGTTCAGAAGAATATTATTTCATATTTGATATATTGCATAAGGAAAAATATTTTTACTTCAAAGAACATGAAAACAATTTTAAGACTTTTGAAGATGTTTGAGGAGTGTACGGATTCCAGCGCACTTGTAGTTTACTTCGTTGATCTTTTTAGTGGTATGAAGTCGTTTATTGATTTAAAATCAAGGGTTCAAAGCTACAGGCACAGTAAGAGACAATAGGACTAAGAAATATCCTATTATAACAAAACAAGAAATGAAAAAGAAAGAGCAAGGCTTCTCCGAAAACCGTTTTGATAAAAATAATGCAATATCATATATGAAATGGCATGATAATAATGTAGTATGTCTTTTGACTAATTTCGATACTTTTGAACTTTTTGTGAGAACTAACATGTATTCTAAGACCGAAAAGATCAAAGTGGTTGAAATCAGCCAAGACTTGTTCATAATTATAAGAAAAATATGGGAGGAGTAGATAAACATGATTATTTGAACTCTAAATGTCCAATATTTTTCAGAGGTAAGAAATGGTACCAGCCAGCAGCCAGCAGGCAATTAGAGTTTAAGATCTGTAAATGCATGGATTATTTAAAACCCGGTTAATAAAAATATAACCTCTCTCTGCTAGATTTTAGACGAACGGTTTGTTTTTCTTCTATAAAAAAATTAGAGGACAAGGCAAATTTATTTCAGGGTCATCGGAAGTTCTTTCACAACTTGTCATGTTTGATAATTTGTATAAGAGAGACAAATAAAAGCGTTGTCAAAGACGAGGTTGTAAAAAACCTTTAACTTTTAGTGAAAAATGTGAAAAAATACTTTGCAGTGATTGTTTTATATCATGTTGAATAACATAAACTGTTATAATTACATATTTACAAAGTTTATGATGATAGTTTTAAAAATAAAATTAATTTTCTTCCAACATTTTTTAATTTCTGATCATATACCCATTGTCATATTTATAGGACGGATATGTTTTTTAGAATTTAATTAATATTACTTTTTTATGTATTTAAACCTCAATTTAAAGATAGGAACAAACAAAAATTTTCGATACTAAGAAAGTAACGGGCTGATGTAGAAGTAAAATCAGCAGTTATTGTTTCCGTCTCGACAATATTTCTAATAGAGCTGATCATATTATTCTGAGTATACATTGTTATTGTTACGATTATAGTAACGGTACTTGCATAATTGTTGTTGCTCTCATGTGGCCCCTATAATCTATTACGTATCATGTGATTGAAATTGAGCTAGAATTTTGCATCCAATAAATATACTCACAAAGGTTTTCAAGTGGACAAAGTTTCCATAGTTATTAATAGGAATAATGACGATGTTTAAAATTTTGTTTTTATCTTGTTTAATGTGTCAGTAATATTATTTTTCTTTATTTCACTTCATAACTTCTAAATAACAACCACATAAAAATAATAATTAATTTCTACGATAATATCTAAGTGATCGTTTTAAATGTACGTATTTCATGCGTTTTGAAAAATATACTTCCAAGCGGGGGTATTGGGCAAGTTAGATTAATTAGGTAAATGTTATTAGGTATGATCATCATCATATCTCTTTAAAGTTAACAATAATGCAACGCTATATATATTATAAAAAAACCGAACTTCGTCATGTACTGCAAAATAATTTTATACGTCTAAAATATTATTTTATTTATCGCAAAATTGAAACAAACAATGTCAAAGAAATTATATTTAAGAGAGCCAAGTAATCACCCTTTGTTTTCTATTTTCTTCCTTCTTAAATAAAATCTGAACATCCACGCATATTTGATAAAGTTCTACTCTAATAAAATCACATTTGTCTGATTATTGATTTAATATTTTTTAATCTCATTCTTTGTTAATTTGTATGTAATAATTGGAAGCAATTTGCAATTACGTGCACATTGGTGGATGTTTCTCTTCTTAGTGAGAAGTTATAATAAAGCATCCTCGGTTGTCAAGTAATAAATCAATGGCTCTTTTAAAGTTATTGCAAATAGAAAATGATATAACGAATATTAAAAAATCTATAAAATAATTATAGTACACTAATTGATTTTTTATTTATATCTGTATAGAAATATTAAATGTATTATAATTGTTTTTTGATGTAAACAAATGAAATACAAATATTTCTCATTATGTATGTACTTAATTATGTATAAACAACTGAATTTTGTTAACTAACTTTCAACAAACGTAAGGTTCGCAGGGATAGTTTAAAAAAGAGTTCTTACATGTATTAAGCTTTTCGTGTGACTAAATAGGTCGTCAATCGATTCCAGAGAAACGAAACTGAAATACTTGAGTTCTCTCTTAACGTACAAAGTTTACTCTTGCAAAATTTTTTCAGTTTTTCAGTTTCAGGAAAAATTTTGCACTCATCTCTTAACCAATCATGCCTTGTGAGTTTCGTACGACACAAGCGGTGCTGTCTTATTTTCCATTAGTGACTGGGTTATCACATAATGGAGTGAAAGTGAGACAAATAATATACGAACCTTAATAATTTCGTTTCCGCTTTCAACTAATTTGATATGTACTTGGCAATAAATAATTTATATTTTTTAAATAAATTATTTTCTTGACAATTTCATCTATAGATTGAATAAAATGTTTTCACAAATAATTTTTTTGTGTCAAATATAATGAGAGTAAATTATACATTACGTAAATGTAAATGGAATTCGTAAGACAAGTTAACGAAAAACACATAGCAAGTAACCAATAATAAAAAATAGGCAATCGGAAGGACAGTCGACAGAAGTGAAAAGTTAAAACTATTAAACAACAGTGGTTTTATAAAATTTTATAGAATTTTTAATTGTAATTCCATTACAAAAATATTATCGAACAACTAGAAATCTGCTTTACACGTCTTGTTGTTGTTTGTTAGTAAGATAACTCCTAAGCCACTATGATTAATAAATAAAATAGATAATACTCATTGCGCGATGCATGGCAGAGGTCAATCATTAAAAAAACAAAAATATCCAATTTTTAAACGCAGATTGTGATACGAATATGGGGAATATTTGGAAATAAATGCTTTGTTCTTGTTATTAATTTTACTATCTAAAAATGTAAAAATATTAATTCTCACTTGTATTGCAGTGCTAATACATATAAAAAATTAAAAAAGTAATCAAACCAAAACACAATTTGAACAATGCGCAGTATACACAGATTGAACTTTCCACGGAGTCAATTTAAATTTACCTGTATAGATATAAATAGCACTAATGTGGTACAACACGTCACTCTTATAGTCACAGACACTCCTTTACTGCTAAAATTTTGTGAGTTTAAGTGCGAACTCAGAAGATTTCACCCATCTAAAAGACGTCCAAAGCGCACATGATGACATCGGGTATACACAATGGGAAGATGAGAAATTACATAGGAGAGTTATAACACGAGTTATGACTTGACAATTATTCTACAATTTGGCGTCCCGAATATAAAAGTTATATCAAAATAAATAGATCTCGTACCTGGTGATCAGTAAAGTGAGGAGATTTTTAGAGCGGAGTACAAAACCATGCGCATCTCAGGCTTAGAGTTTAGACTTCATACATTAACGATGGTTATTTTAGTACGGCAATTTGGTAATAAAGTAACAACAATTTTCTTAAAATATTACCTGTTACATCTCACCGATTATAAATAAAAGACTACAACCAAAACTTTCTAAATTCCTTATTTCTTCTGAACAGCTGAATCGATTTTAATAAACTAATTGAACGTATACAACCGCGACCAAATTGTGACAGAATTGACAAAGGTATAAAACATTCACAAATAATTAAAAAATATTCTAAATTTGACTTCTAACTACTCTATCGGCTGGATGCAATTACTAAATCAATTTAGTAAAATCTCAAACATTTTTGTCTTCCGAATTTTACCACGTTCTTCCGTGACCGATATTCTTAGGGAAATTTTAAACTTGGTTGATATTTAAAAAAAATTCTAATTTATTTTGCTTTAGCATTTAAGCTTTTGTATGTAATTTAAATTACTTTGGGCCGTTATATTTATTATCAGATTTATCATCACCAAAATGTTCATCAATATGAGCGATAATGGTTTATTAAACCATTTGGACAAAAAATCGGTTCGATATGTATAAATATCTTGCATAAATATTGACCACGAAATAAATGAAGTGCAATTGTAGTCATAACAATATAAAAAAATAGAAGTAAATACAAAGAAAACGAAATTAATGGATAACTAAATCAAAAGTGTAATATAATAATCACATATGAAGAATTATCTATGCATATGAAAAAAATGGTAAAACAATGAATTCTGTAGATTGAAAATATTCAAAAAAAGAGATGATTGATTTAGCGTATAAAACGATAATAGCAGCTGGCAAACCTTTTTTTCAATTTTTTTTGTCTCTCTATATATTCAATTGAGCGGGTATCACGCAGAAATCTACTAGAGGGATTATGATGTGATGTGATAATAATATAAACCTAGGAGCAATATAAAAAATAAATTTCCTAATTACAAGCGAACAAAATCTGAGTAAGAGCTAGTATTATATATGAAATTTTTTCAGTTTTATTATTAAAACTTTCAGCTTTGAAGTTATTTATATTAGGAAAATTACCTTTATATCAGTATCGATTGAACAAGTAAACCAAAGTAATACAATCCATACAGGAACTCACTGGTTTCTCTTATCCGACTACGACCTTTAGCCACTGCTTCGAGAAAATACAATCATTTAAAATAAACTTAAATATCTAAATTCCTTGAATATTGCCAAAATGACCTAAATTGAAGAGAGTACCATTCAAAAGAAAAATAATGAGTTAGCTTCCTCATGCTTTGCTCTTTTTCACTCGGCTGATATGCCCATATATAGTATTTTAAAGGGCTTTACTTGGGAGAAAACATGTTTTCTACTTTTGTTCCACACAATTTTATTTCTAGTAAATTATATTTCAAAGATTGTTATTCTAAATAAGGTGAAACATTATCAATTTTACATGGCAGTCACAGTTTTCTTACCAATAAAAATACTGCAACTATCTTTTCTTGTAATAGATAAATACACAGATAAGTATTTGAAAGTTCGTAAACTCGATCCATTTCCTGTACCTCAGTCATAAATTGATTTATAACAGGATATTGAACTTCACCACTTTAACTGTTTTGTGAGTTAATTTGTCAAAAAACACAAGTATGATATATCAATAGTGAAAGAAATATATTCTGATCATGATATGATGTCGCGACACATGATATACTATTGTAGTTATGATAATATAAAAAGAGTATCAGTAAATACAAAGAAAAATAATAAAATGAAAATTGTAATATAATAATCACATATGAAGAATTATATCATATACGAAGGTTTTTCAGTTAGATTATTAAAATTATTAAAAATTTTATTAAAATTTTATTAATATTACAAAAAAAATTTTTATTACAATTTTATTAACATTACAGCCAAATAGTAAGGGGTAGCTAATAAATTATTCTAGGAAATTTACCTTCATATTAGTATCAACTGACCAAGTAATCCAAAATGACACAATATATGCAGCCGAGTATTGACTCTGTTTCAGCAAAGTACTTAAAACCATTTAAGATAAGCTTAAATAATTAAATTCCTTAAGTAATGCTAAACTGACAAGCAAAAATCCTAGATTAAATAAAGTAGCACACAAAACAAAAATAATGAGTAAAATTATATTCTTTTTCATTCGACCGATATGAACATAGATTTTGTTTAGTGCAGTGTACTATTTGTAGGTTATGTAATAATAATACCCGCTTAATAAATTGTATCATTTGCTATCTAAATCTGTTTTCCAATGCCAATGGATACATAATATAAAACACTGGCATCATAAACAATTTCAGACCACAATTAATCGGTTTCGACGTACATTCAATTTAATAATTGCGCATTACTTCATTATATTAAAATAACGATGGAAGCAAATAATTTTTTTAAGGACTTGTTAACTTCAGAGCTACAAAATAAAGGAAATGAGAAGATTTTAATTTAGTAAAGTGGTTTACAGGTTTAATGAGCATAAACGCACGTGTAATATCATTAAAAATATTTATAAACTTTTCAGACTACGATTTCATTTTAACATCATAAACTTAACGATAGCTCGTTTAAATAACCATATTTATACACAAATAACATTTTCATTTCTAGATATTGTAGACCATACCAAAAACACTAATAAAAATAACCCGACATCGTCTACAGATAACTAGGTACAAAGTACATTTAACGTTTCTACAAACTTCACTCATAACTCTATCTACAACTTCGAGTCGCTTACAGCGAATACGATTTCACTCAGCTAGACATACCACGTTCAGTAGAATTGGTACTTCATCACACGGAGACGGGTAATGCTATCGTCCTGCTAGATTAATTTTTCATTCCAATCCATTGAAAGTACGCAATTCAGCACTTGCATTTAGCGCATTGAGATGGAGTCCGATTAATTAAAATGCTACTCTAATGCATTTAGTGCTTGCTTTTCATTAGTAAACGTAGTTCTGTGTAACTATGACGCATGTTATAAAGAATGAGCTAGATACTGCTAGATTCACACGAATTTTTTCAATGCACATAATATTCACATACATTCAAATAGTTTTGGGTTTCTGGAGATTTATGCTAGTAGAGATATAATTTTAAGAGTGTATGTTTCAATTGGGTGAAATTAAGGTTTAGTTCGCAAAGCATCAAATATCAAATTAAGAAAGATAAATTGCTCTTTTTGAAAGTGAATGTCTCATTCTTTACCAAATTATTTAACTAAGTAATTTATGTCGTCTGGAAAAATCTGGATGACTTTTTTTTCCGTAAGCTCTTTAACTTTTTGATTATATCTTAGAAAGCCGTTCCTTGCAACTTTTTTTAGTTTTTCTTATTGCGTTTATCGAAATAGCAAAATATAAAAGACCTATTATAATAACGAATAATTGAAAAAAATGTTTGATACATTTAAACCTTTTTTACAGTATACCTTGGAGTCTCAAAAAAGCATGCAACTTATGGGATGTAATAAAACAAATTATTATTTTAAAAAAAATTTAGAATCTATAATGATTTTTTTTATTGCATGTACCTTCGAACGATTTCCTACTTAGTACAATAAAATATTATAGGCTAATATATTTTTTATTATAATCAAATCGATACATTCGTGCACTTAGTCTAATGTTAATTCATTTTATAAATCCTTATTTATATAAGAAGGTTATTGTTATTGTAAGCATCGTCTTCAGATGTGAAATTTCTATCAAAATCCTCCATTATCTTCTGCATCTGGATATTCCAGGCCATAGTTTCCTGTCTGTTGGTTAGGTCGTCACTCCACTTTTTGAGTCCTGTTTGTTTGTTAGGTCGTCACCGTGGAGTGAGCCGACTTCCTCTCTCTCTCGTTTTCTATCTAAAATGGACAACTTTTTACTATCTGTGATAACGACTACCTTACGAGTACGACCTTTCATATTCAATTATCCAAACACGGGCGGCCCATTGCATTTTAGACGTAATACTTGTATTATTACATCTTTCCCGTTTGTTATGTTTCTAACATGGGTGTTTTTTGCAGGGTCTTTCAAATTGTAACTAGGACAAAGATATAATTTGCTAGTTTATGATGATTAATGACGGAAAATAATCATTATTCATGTGACATCTTCACTGTCGATAACAACGCAACACGAGTTTGACGCTTTGCTGATTGCTGTCACTCCACTTGAACCACTTTATTAGTTTAGTTAGAGCCAAGTGTGTGTGATTAGTGTTTTGTGAATCTTGACAGTTTCATTGATAAATGTAAGGCAAACTTAATTATCTGTGCTATTTAAACATAACTTCCGGCAGAGAATAGTTATTAATTTTAAATATCTGTCATATTTACGTCATCGTTTGCTATTTTATTTAAATCCGCAGGTGAGG
This sequence comes from Druceiella hillmani, assembly GCA_039881145.1. NCBI lineage: Eukaryota > Metazoa > Arthropoda > Insecta > Lepidoptera > Hepialidae > Druceiella > Druceiella hillmani. The sequence goes on from JAYKKI010000123.1 coordinate 1,093,830, forward strand.
TTCATATTAAAAAGAAGACATGAAACTTGAAATTACGTAACAACAATAATTATGAAACTCTTTTCCAAGAGGTATTCATAGGCAGTGAGGTAATATCTGGAGATACGATTATATCTCCATACATTAATAAATACTTGTTTTAATGAAACAACTATTTGTATTAAAATATAAACATATATAAATTGACTTAGCTATGTTACTATAAGAGTTATTCGCACGAGTTTATGGTAAAATATTACTTGAGATGGAAGAATTTCTATTAATTAAGCTGTGTACTAGTTTGAAAAAAATGTAAACTAAGATAAACATTTTAAATCATTATTGTTCATATTTGTGCATCAAATACTGAGAGTATTTCGAATTGAAGCGGTTACCGCATATTACCTTCCTTTTCCCGTCGAATAATGTTTCATGTTTACTTTATAATGTTCGCTTAAATATTACTATGAACTATATTAAAGTACAATTCCGTAAATATCGAAACTTTATTAAGTAAAATACATTTAATTGTATACACAAAATTGAAAAGATGCTCCTTTTGTTTTTGGTCTTCCTTTTTCTGTAACTACTAAGAGAATATTCGAGTCTCAGATATATCCTGATCAACATAAATGAAAAGATTATGTTGAAATAAAAACAAATTGAATGCCTATTAACATCCGTAATTGGCATATTTTATTTCTGAAGACCGTTAAAATGCCATTTATCATAAATTAGTTTCATAAAATCTGCTAAAGTAATTGCTAAAGTATAAGAATACATCGCCACTATATTAACAAATAGAAGTTAAATAGCGATAACTTAATCTATTAAAAATAATAAAATCAACGAATTTATCGAATAAAATCCCTTTAAATTATTAATTTACGTAAGAGTTACGTTCCCTATGAAGCAAAGCCTGATGTGAAATCCAACCCTCGTAAACAAGCTTCGAAACGACTTCGTAAGGTGTATTTAGTAAACATGTGGTGCTTTATCAACGGTATCTAGCAAAATGTTTCATCACCTATTTAACTGCCCAATTTTATGATTATGAAATGGGTCTTCAAGTAAATTACCCAAAGTTCAGTTCATGTAAATTACACTCATGTTTGAATAATTTTCACATGTGGAAAAAATCCCTTATATTTTTCGAAATATTTTTGCTTTTTATTCAAGACTTAATTATCTTGTATTTAGATTCCTTTAATATATGCTCGTTAAATACAGGACAAAAGAAATATTAATGCTTACTCATAGTTCTTCGTACAACAGAATTTTTGATATAGATCAGATAAATATAAAGATCTAAAAAATAATTTTAATTGTCAACCATGTCCTTATTTTGTCGAGAAAAAGTATTCAAAACCGGATTATAACTCTTCTCATGAAACATTTATTTAGCCCAAATTTGCAATTCTGGGAGCAATTCGAATTATTTATTTAGCAGATTTTAAATTTTATGCCAGGTAACTACATAAGTGTGAATTTCAAGTCATTAACTTATTTTGTTTAAAATTGGATAATAATGTTGCGGTAAATCCATATAGAGTCTTCAATATATAGTCTTTGTCGTTATTTAAATACAAAAATTTAAACTAAATTAAGTATTATTATATATGAATGTACCAAAAGTTCAGCTTGGTCTAATCCCGATGGATAAATAGGCGTAAACAAATATTTTTATGTAGATGGGAGCTAAAATAGTAGCATTTACTGAATCAAAAAAATTATATAAATTTATCGTTATTAGCTCTCACGACATTCGAAATTAAAAATATTTTTGGTCAACTAGTTTCCATTGAAATATTCTTTGTATTCCTTAATTTGTTATCTAAAATACATAAGCTAATATTTTCTCAGTGCAGTTGCTGCTGTATCATTTTTCATGTAAGTTGTTATATCTGGATATATTTATTTCAATTTAAATCAAATACAGTACTAAAATGTTGTGGAAGATAAATTAAATGGAAAAAAAGTAATTTTCTAAGGATTCATTGCATCGAAGTTTAAGGTAGGATAACTCAGTTTTTGAACAAGCTTCTAGCTTTTTGCTTTTCTATATTGTCCAAGAAAATGTTTTATAATTTTTTAAACCTGGATCATGTTTCCGTTGACTTTGTTTTAAAGATTGAATCTTCAAAATACATACGTGCTTGAAGACTAGCAAATATATTATGATATATTTCACCATAATTCATACGAGTAAATTTAATGCCTATATATTCGAATATTTTTCAACATTATTTATTGCATTATTCATAATATTATTCATTTCAATTTTATAAAAGATAGATATTTGTGAATGAATGGAAAATAAAATTTATGGCTCTCAAATGGAAGTTGATTTAATTTATCTTAATTTTGACCGAACAGCCTTTACAAACTAACTGATAAATTTATCTCCGGTGAATCGACAAAAATTTTGTGTTTTTGCGAAATCTCTGAAGTCTGGTAAGATGTAAATGATATTAAAATTAATCCCTATTGCAGTCTGGAGGCTAAAAGAGCATTTTAACTTAGAACGTAAATGAAGTTCTTTAGGCGGGCTTTAAATTAGCAGTTAGGATTAACATAAAAACTATTAAAAAAATTGCCTTCAAAAAAATATGTGTAGTCTAAAGTGAAACTGGAGCTGATATTTGTTTTTAAAAGAAACTGTTTTCCGTGGGGAAGAAATAGCCAAATATACACATATATATAAATATATATATATATATATATATATATATATATATATATATATACATATATATACATATATATATATATATATATATATATGTATATATATATATATATATATATATATATATATATATATATATATATATACGTAGAAACAAGGTGTCTGGGAATAAATATTGGACAAAGAAAGACGCCATTCGTTGGCTATAAAGGAATAAATTGTCATTGAAATAAAATGTAAGATATGCCCTTTTTCCAGTTGAGTGCCAAAAAATATTACACTAACTCTTTTTAACATACCCAATATTTGCACGAGTAGTCAGGTACTTATCCGAAGTGACGATTTGGTGCCGATACGCACACACACAAGGTCATGCAACCGTAACCACTATACATAGAGTCTCTTTTATTAAATTTACGGAACAGCTGAGAATTAATGTAATATTCGATCACTTGAAAGAAGATAATATTGTTATTTCACTACACCCGCGCCATTAGCTAAATATTGAATTGAATATATTTGTTAAATGACATGAAACAGGACCATTAAAACCATAGTATATAACATTAATTTTGTGCTCACTCATGTTGTAGTTACAGGTTAATCACTTATCCTATGACTTAAATAGTTAGTAAAATGACGCACAGAAACATTTATTTCAATTAAATTTTATTCATTTAATGTTCACTGAAAAATTACTTCACTTAATATTTTATTAGTATTATATTTGTATTCAAAATATTAATAACTATATTGTAATCCCAAATTACACTCTCCTAATTACCGAGTATTAACATTTTCCTAATATTTTCTTGTAAAATCTCTTTATAGGTCAATAGATAGATACAATAAAATTAAAGTCTGAACTATAAAACGAGTAAAAATATTTATTTTCAAATACCTTCTAGCCAATAAATAGTAAACTATAATACAGATCGAACAATAATTTAAAATTTATTTAAATAGTGTAATAGAAAAAGGTATTTACATTTTTACAGTTTAGGTCTGTATTTTATTTTACTAATTAAAAGGATTCGTACTTCAAGTATGAGAAACAGAATATTCAATACACATCAAGTATGTTACAAGGCATGGCATTATTTTTCTCTGTCTTTCAATTTATCCAACTTCACTATGTTTCACAACTTGGAGTGCAGAAAAAGGTTTTCTGTTTTAACTGGCTTAACTACGTGATACACAAAAAACGACAAAAAAGAATGCATTCGTTCGTATACATGTGTTTTCGACAGTTATCGATGTTAGTGACTGAGAGACGCTTACCTTGAAATATATCGTACTATAGGAAGGAACGACCATGATCATAGTGCTGACGCTTTTTATTGGATAACTCCCCGTTAACACAATGTTGATCATGTTATGCCTTACTAGATTAGCTAACGTAATGTCTGTTACAACATACCAACAAATGTTAATAAAATAGCGGATGAAATAAAGCTACGTTACATTATTAATTTTTTTGTTAATATTACTGTATTGCAATCTCTTCGCACTTAAAATATTGTGTAGAGATATCTTAGATTTAGAAAAGGATTAATTTTTTTCTAAATCTAAGATATCCCATCTTAGATTTAGAAAAAAATTTAGACAAGATAATTCTTTAAAAAGTTTTGTTGTTACCTTTACGGAATGTAGCCTTGAACGTTACATAAAACAATTGCAAGAAGCTGTCCTTGTACTTTGCAATATTTGGTTCCGAATATTTTGTAAGTGATCCGTTAATTTAAAAAAAATATAAAGTCGTAACTTTTGAAAAATAATTTACGACAAATTGAACGTCTGTTGAATTATTTTTATTTTATTTTGCTATTCTTTTGATTCACAAACAGGCCACTGGGCAGTATCGACATAAATATTTCACAAACATTAAACAATATAAGTCATATTTTCTTAAAAATTTTTACGTCACGAGCCATGAAAAAAGCCAAAAAGGTCAATAAAAAGCCTTCTACCTCTTTACTATACTATAAAATTAAAATAATATTTTAATTGATATAACGTTAATCATTTTAAGGAAATTAAAGCCTAATTATTAAGCTATAAGTTTATTTTTTATGTTGTTATTACCTGGTAATATTTAATTTTGTGAAGTGTTACAAAATGAAATATAAGTAAATACAGAGATAAGTATTGAAGGGTAAATACAGAGATAAATATTGAAAGTTCACAAACTCGGTTCGTTTCCTGTACGTCAATAATGAATTGTTCTATAATCGGATATTGAACTTCAACGCGGGTGCTATTTTCTCATCTAATTTCAAACAAGACTGCCCAAATATGATAAATTGATTGGGAAAGAAATAAATTCTGATCATGATATCATCACGCGATAAGGATACGCAATTTTATCTAAAATAATATCAAATAATAATAAGCATATACAAAAAAAATTAATAACTGAAAAGTGTAATGTAATATTACTGTATAAAGAATTATTTCATATATGAAGATTTTTCAATTTCTGTATTAAGACAAAACAATAAGGGGCTGCGGAAGAATTATACTAGGAAAGTAACCTTTACTTTCGTATCAATGAATAAATAATCCAAAATAACATGATCTATGCAGGGACGCGTTGGCTCGGTCTACGACCTTTCAAAAAAGTACAGTCATTTCAAATAAATTTAAATGTCTAAATTCCTTGAATAATGCCAAAATGACAGCCAGAGATCTTAAACCGAAGAGAATGGCATATAAAATAAAAATAATGAATCGATCTTTACTCTGTTTGATTCCGCTAATATAGATAGAGGTTTTGTATTAGTGCAGTGCACTATTTGTAGGTCATGTAAAAATAATATCCGCATAATATATGGTGTCAGTTACTACCTAAATCTGGTTTCCAATGCCAACGGATGCAAAAGAAAAACAAAGCCGTCATAAACCATTTCAGACTGTAATTAATCAGTTTCTATGTGTATTCAATTTAAGAATTGTGCATTACTTCATTACATCAAAATAACGATTGAAGCAAATTAATATTTAAAAGAACTTGTTAATGTTCAAAACTTTAAAACAAAGGAAAAGAAAAGATTTTAATTCAATGAGATGGTTCACAGTTTTAGTGAACATAAACCAAGTGTAATATCATTACAAATGTTAACAAACCTTGAAATTAAAGTTTCACTTAATCACCATAAATTTAACGATGGCTTATTTAAACCAACCGTATTTACGCCAAATTACATTTAAATTCTTAAATATTGTAGACAATAACAAAAAAACAGATATAAAAATAACTCAACATCGTCTATAGATAAGTTGGTGCAAATTACGATGTACATCTAACGATCATAACTGTATCTACGACTTTGACTGGCTTGCAGCAAATGCGATTTTACTCAGCTACACATATCATGTTCAGTGGAATTGGTACTACAACACATGGAGATCGGTACTGCTACCGTCCAACTAGATTAATTTTCCATTCCAATGCATTGAAAGTACGTAGTTCAGCGTTTATATTTGGTGCATTGAGATAGGGTCCGGTAAATTAAATGCTACTCCAATGAATTTTGTGTTAGCTATTTATTAGTAAACTTAGTTCCTTGCAACTTTGATGCATTTCAAAAAGAGTGAGCTAGATGCTTTTATATTTATTAGAATGTTTCCAATACACGTTTTTTATACAAGCAGTTTTAGGTTTATGAAGATTTATTCTGAAGCAGGGTACTTTAAATATTAATATTAATAATTAAGGGTAACACACAAATAAAGAACTACCAAATTATAAAAGATAACCTACCCTTGTTAATAGTGCGTGCACAGAATACAAACACATTTTAAAATTAGTCCAAATGCACAAATTTAGTTACCTAGTATGTGTTTAACTATCAAGTAAAATCTTGTCGAACCTAACATGACGTGAGGTTAAATGACGTGACATGATATGACGATGTAATGTCAAGTGACATGACGTGATATGATAAATTAACGTAACGTGATATAACCTAGTCTGACCTAAAGTAATGTCACGAATGATAATGCGTCGTGACGTGCCTGGCCTAATATGACGTCACGCAACGTATCGTAAAATAACCTAGCTCAACCTAACCTTAGTCTTTTTTTTTCTTAGGTTTGAAGTTCAATATCTGATTTTAAATCTAAAGTTTTGACTTAGTAATTTAGTGTCAAATTAGAAATAAGTTTAAGACCTAAATAAAAGTGATCTACCGTGTGATTTTAAACATTCAAAGATTTCTTTGTGTGGAAAAGCTGGAAGACAACATTTGTATACTGTGTTTTGGCAACGTGAAAAAGAATTATTTAACAAAGTTTGAAGCAAAATTTATAAAACAGCAACAATTATATTTAAAAGGTTGATACAAATGCCTTTATTATTTGGAACACAATATATGGAGTTTAAATAGGAAATAAGTATGAATGCTACTAATGTTGTCATAAAACAAATCATCCAAACTCTATCGAACGATGGTGATCAGTGACACTAAAGGCTCCCGCCGAGCGTTAATGGTATTAATGCGGACATATCAACTGAATATGATGGGCGAGATATAGATAATGATTCGATTGAGAATAAACTGAAGCTTCCTCACATCGTACGGTGAAATGGGCGAAGTTAATCTCAATCGGTTTCAAACCACTATTTTCTTACTTATTGCGGAAATAAATATTTCAATATTTGGCAATATGGCGATTTAGAGTTTTCCGTACTTTCGGAAATGAGACTACTTCTGTTAATTTTGTTAAATACGAACCATTTGTAAGACATTTATATTCTAATTATAATTATACCATATTCACTCATTATAAAATAATTGTGAATCAAGTGATTTTCTTAAAAATGTGAATGTTTAAGTAAATTACGTAACGAATTGAATAGGGCGATCTTGCAGAAAATAATTTAATAAATCATAGTATTATAAGGTAAAGAAAATATATATTTTAGAAGTTATTTGGAAAAAAATATTGACTGAAATTTTTGCTACCGTAGACTATTTTTACAATTGTAGAATTAAGTTAAAATTTTCAAACCGAGTTGATATTTTTAACAATGCCCTTTGGTATAAAATACTGGTCACTTGTTTTCGCTGGTACTCATTTATTCTAGAATTCTATACCAAACTATACTTAAAAGTACTCAAAATTTTATTAATTTTAAATATATGTTAACGTTGTCGCCAGTATCGCGGTAAAACAAGGGTTTTATCTTCGGAGAAAAATTATTTTAAAAGCAAAACAAAATATAATTTATCCCTCAGATATAACACTAGAACATTGAAAAATGGAGGAAATAGATATACGAATAAGTGTAAATACAATAATGCATATCACATCGTCGGTGAATATTGTGTTTTCTTAAAAATTTTTTAGGGATAGATTCGTTCCTAAAACTATATCATTGTTTATTTTAATATTCATAGAAAATATGAAGTAAGCTAAATGAATTGAAACTAAAGATCAACTATTTATACTAAAGTACAAATTTAAAACTTTGTTTTGGAAACAATTGATTAAATGCTTTAAGAGTAATTGAAGACACGTTATTAAAACCAATTCTATCAAGAGTGTTTCATAATATTTTTAATAATTATATAACTTGCTAAACAAATTACATTGATAATGACACAACGGCCAGTCCTTTCAGATAAGATTGAGTTAAAAGAAATTTAAAATTAATCTCGTCTACAGACAAGTCACCGTTAACACTTGCTCTTTATTCACGTAACAATATTCATCAAAATAAATGACAAATTGCATATATGATTCGCTTTTCTTTCTTTTTCGTCGATTCAACAACATTTTTTAATTGTTAGATCCTTGTTTCTATTGGCACCTATTTACTTGATATCTATGTCCGTATTTATTTTATTTTTACTGTGATAAATATTGTATTTTGGTTTGAGTTTTATATGTGCTCTAAAATGTAATGTTAGCTAGAATTGAAATAAGTTTTAACTATTAAATACTTGCACGAGAAATCCTTCTCAAATATTGTGTCAGTATTCATTTTCAGCACCCCTCGTACAATATTTAAAAATATAACGTTTTTTATATAACGTTAAAATGTCGCTCTTAAAATAAAGTTTAAATTACTGCAGGTTTAACAATTTCCTTGTTTTATTTTTGCAATTTAATCTACATATACAATATACTCGTTGGCTCTGAAGTTGTGAAGCTGGTCTTAGGTCAGAATTTTTTTTTGTAAAACGGAATAATTATAAAATAATTATAATAACAATATTTAGAAATAACATACTCCAAAATAATTACTATTAAATTGACCCCTTTTCAAAATAAGTACCCTCTTAAGATTATCGTAATAGCAAACAATTTATTCTTTAGTAAAACTTATATCCGGAGAATTAAGCGTTGGAGTATCCTATAGAATTCACAATTGTCCTTTCATGTCATATGTATTATATTATTTTTAAGAGAAAATCTGTGCTCCCTCTGAAGAAAATAGTTTGTGAGTATTATATTTATTATTGTTTAAGTTGTTAGTTTTTCAAAAAATGAAAATTTTTTTTTTAATATAAATATTTCTTCATATTCATTACAAGAGAAATAACCCACAAGAACACAAATAAAAAGTGCTTGCATTTTTTTATTTTGTGAACAACAATAAAAATTTTCTTTCAAATACTCAGTTATTATAATTCTATATCTAACTACTAAAATGTAATAAAATTATAGAAGGACATAACAAGAGAATAAGAACAAGGCTATTCGTATTTTGAAAAACAAAACTGTTTTATAACATAATCACTGGTGCACAAATGCCATAAAATTTCCTAGTTAAGTTTAAAAGTGATTGTTAACACGGCTCCACTGAAGGGAATTGTCTAATATATTTGTAGAGGATTTCATTCCGGTAAGAGTTTCCTGTTTATAAAAATCTGCTTCTTAAATAAAAAGATTAAAAATGTTATCTTACTCCCTTAAAAAATTATTACAATGATTTTTCATCCCTTTAAAAGGTCTAAAAATTAATGAGTGAATTATTTTGTAATACTAATTACACTAATAGATTATGGAATCAATTGAACACAAATATACAAAGACTATTCGCTCTGTCTGGTTCAAAAGATGTTCGAAATTATATTAGTTACCAAAATTACATTTGGAAATGCATTCCATCATCATTCCTTCTCGATTTGTAACATGTTTCGCTTTTATTTTATTTGTATTTACGATAATTCTATTTGATCTTTCACATTTATTTTACATAGCATTACTTAATGTTCATTTACAGTCAACCACTTTGTTTATTTTTCTAATTTAAATCAATAAGGTCGTAGAGATTGGTCTTTTGGCAAAGATTTCAATTCAGAATTTTTAATTTTGTGAGCTTCTACCAAAACATCATAAATAAATTATTAAACAAATGTCACTTTAAAATGAGACATTGAGATCAAAAGAGTTAAGTTCAACATTGCAGCCGTTTTTAAGCCTAGCGTCTTTTAGTGGCCTAGAATAATTTAATTTATGCATGTAATGAGTATATTAAAAACCTTGAAGGCGAAAACACTTCTAGCGATTTAAAAAGATAAGTTAGTCCGTTATTGGGAAAAAGGAAAATGTCTGAAAACGTCGAACAACAAAATAAACTTTTTAAAAAATAGCGATCATACGAAATTCTTTTTTGTAATCGGTGTTTGCAATTAGATCTATTATTTAATTTTAAACTCATTTCGAAATTAATTTTTGGGCAACTCAATTATTTAGAGTAAAAACTAGTTCACTCTCTTTCGATATTCCAATGAACACTAAATATATTTAAATTAACTACTAAAGTATTATATATATATATATATATATATATATATATATATATATATATATACATATATATATACATATATATATACATATATATATACATATATATATACATATATATATATATATATATATATATATATATATATATATATATATATGCGTACATGTGTATCAGTCACCTGCTGCTCACTCGTTTGGATATATTCCAACCGTCCCCGGGTACACTCGTAATGCGTAACGCCGTGACCTGTCACTTTTTTCCTAACCGCAAACGATGCAATATTCGACTGCTAGATGTTCTTCTCGTTTGACCATGCTCGGCCTACCGTCGAGTACAGCCGCAGCGGGCCACGCTCATGACGTGATGCACACTTGTAAATTTTTTTCATGAAAAAAATTGAAAACTGTGAGCCAGAAGAAGATTCCATTTAATAAATCATTCATAAAAAAGGATTAGAAGAAACTTATACATCTAAATATGGCTACTAAACCCTGGAGTCCATCATAAAGCACTTCACATAGCTGACGAGAAATTATAAGACCATAGGAAAGAACGCGGCGTTATGTGGAATTAATGTTGATCATAAATTTATTAAATATAACGGGATTTAGGACAACGTTTTAACACAGGCGTTGTCAGCTTTTTACATATATTTGAATAAATTTCATATCCTGAAGGAATAACCGCATAATTTTCTTCCACCTTGAAATATGAGGGAAATTTGGAATGTCATTCAAGACCATGTGTGAAAAATGTTGATACGTGAATGGTTATATATTTTGGGTTGTGCAGATGTCGTGTGAAATTTAATTGAAAAAGTAAGAATTCTTTAATCAAATATATGATAGAATGTAATTTTAATATTACATATTGACTGAGGGACTAACGTGTGAAGTGACAAAGTCATAAATTTAATAAAGACATCAATGTGTGTCTCACCGTTTTGTCTTGTCAATATCTGTATCTAGTCTGAGAGCTGAAGTTAAATATCCTTTTTGATCCAGGTTGATACTTCACTTATTATTTTAGAATGTTCTTAATTTAGTATATGCCATTGAAATTTCGAAAATGAAATGGTTTACGTCAGTTAAAAATTGTCATGTTTACTTTTTCATTTGAACAAATTGATTCATAAATATTTAATTGGTGCACAGAAATTTGTGTTCGAAATAAATTTAAAAAAAAATATTTTATTTCTTGGGCACTTAATCTAAGTTCTAGCCTAATTTTAAATTAGAATAAATGTTGCACATAAATAACAGAAATTAAACCAAAAACACAAAACTATTTCCAAAAACTATTCAAGTAAGAGACTATCAGGCTTTGCTTTTGAAAAAATCAGTGCAGAAAAAACTGATGTACCAAACTCCAAATGCATCATCTAAGTAATATCTCTGGGAATATTTTACAAAACGTTTCAAATCTAATAAAATGGAGGATTCTACTGACTTTCTCTTTCAATTGATGCCCCACACAATGTATGAAATTAAATGTATCTCCTATAATTTTAGTTAATGAGAGCTGATAAGCTTTATTATTATGCCAAATTTTATATTTCCACCTTGAACAATATCTGAAAAGAAACATTGTGATAGACTTTGCTTTTTTTTTCTTTGAAAATATAAGAAAGTAAAAATTAAATATACTGAAGAATTCAGAGTCAAAAAAAGGTCTGGATAGTTTAGAATTGGTGATTGGACAGAATTTACACACGATGAATATTATTTTGGTTACTTTTGAAGATACCGGCATGACTTGTTAAACTCAAAAACTTTTTCATTATCGTTTAAAAAGGCGTTCTTTGCAATCTTTCTTAATTTTTTTTTAAATGCGTTTATCAAAATAATAAAACATTAAATATCCTTTCCACTCAATTTCTAATAATTAAAAGGAAAAAAAGTTTCGATACATTACAATTTTATTTGCAGTATACCTTAGAGTCTTATAAAGACACAAGCAAATTGTGGAATATATTAATAACAAATAACTTTTGAAAATAATTTAGAGCCCATAATAAATTTTTATCATTGCAAGTATCTTCAAAATAATTTCGCTATGTGGTATAATATACAGGCTTGTTTATTCTTTATTGTAATACAATTTATTTGCAATAAATTTGCATGTTTTGTATGCTACGAAACCGATATACGAGTATCAAATTAGTGACAGTTTAATAAAAAATATGGATCTTATTTTATTAAAAATAACAATAGAATTTACAATCTACATAATTTGATTATTTGAGAAATTTTAGGTAAATTTAGATTACATTAATATTTAGGGAGAACGTTTATGTTAAAACAAACTGAACATCATTCAATGGAAAACTATTCGATGGGAAAAGGCCAGGTATTGTGCGGTAACTGCTTCGATCCCATATATATATATATATATATATATATATATATATATATATATATATATATATATATATATATAAGGGCTCTTTTAAGTTTTAATTATCTTGAGATAGTTATATTATGTCGTCTTATGTCTAACCGATTTACCCTTTTGATATAAATAAACATTAGTTATACCATAAAAAAAATTATCATTTGACCACAAAATCTAGTTTACTCTCAAATCGAGGCATTAGCTTTCTAGATGCAAGTTTCGCTTTTACTAAATCTTCGCTTGATTTTTTATCGCATAATGATCTAAATGTTTCTGTCACTATTTTCACACAATATTCAACTGCATGCGTGTGATATGGTAACTAGAAAAAGGTAGAAAAAGTAAGTTATCGTCGCCGTGAGACTCAATTGATATCTCGAATTATTGGCGGATCGCAAAGGTTTTATTGCCAATCGATGAGAACAATATAACTATTGGCTTCAGAATTAATTTGTGGCAATTCAAATATATGAGGTAGCTTTCCTGAATGAGACGAATGTCGTGCTTTAATTATTTTTCTGGCAGCGGGTTCAATATTCTGTTTTCATCAGACCTCAATAGTTTATTTCCATCAAACCACATCGGCAAAAGCAAATTTTCTTCATGAGTAAAATAGGCATTACCTTAAATCACAGGACTTACTATTAGCTTACACTCTGCAGGCAGGTATCAAGAACAGTTATTCAATTTCCAAAAGTTCTTAGCCCCATCTCTGCAAGTCGGATTGGCTTTTGTTGGGAACCATATTGGAAAATAAACTTTGACGCAATATTCAGCAAACAGGTTTAATGTCGAGATATAAAGGGTAGTATTCTCTGTGCTCTTGTTAACCACCGGACATATGAGATCTTCCTTTTGAGGACTGATTGGCCAAATTATTATGGCATTATCCACTTATAACTGACATTGTTATTTTATATAAGTGTTTCCGATCTCTAATGATTCGCCAATGGGACTAGCATGTGAGGGCAGGCCAGTTGTAACATCGTCTAGTTTGTTAAATAGGTACCTTAATGGCAATTTGTTTAAATGAAGCATGCAAATAATCCACTGTATCGGACGCTAAAGCATTTTTTCGAAATGTCTAGTTACTCCATTGAAATTGCCCGTGTTAGTGATAGTACAGTCATAACCCACTGATATCAAATAATTTAATTCAATTCTCTTTGATACGAGAAGTGCATTAATTGACGCTTCAATTCTTTTGCCAGCACCTTGAACTGTTTTAGCGTAATCGATATAAATCATTTATTTGTCTGTACCGTTTTGCTCATTTCTCTATAATTTTTAATGTTTTATCTTTTCGGCCATCAAAGAAAGTTGCAGGTAAGTGAAGCTATGTTTGCTGTTTGCATAATTATTTACGTTCTTTTTTTATTTTCCTGCGAATTTTTGATGTATCAACCACCTCAAAATCCAAAAATATGTCGTGAAATACTGACGAAATAATCACAGCAGCTGCTCTGTCAGAAATACCTTAATGGTCGCATGTACTTGATACCTTAGGCAAATTTATAGCTGATTTTGTTAGTATCTTGTTTGCTTGTGATACGGAAGGTAAGTTTAACTTACTAGGTAAAGAACTATTGCCTTTAGAGTCACTTGAAAACGATACTAAACCCTGTTGTTTAATATTACACTTATCTTGATTTTCGGAAAGGTTCAAATCATTTTTTTTATCGTTTGAAGCACGTATTAACTTTCTTTGTAATTTAGCTGTAAGAACATATGTCTATACCATCAATTCGAATATCCTTTATATCCTGTCTTTGGTCCAACAAAAACAACTTCTGCTCTTCTTTTGGTACCTTATTTTCTCTCGGACAACGGCAAATTTCAGTTTGTTTACATTTATATGAACAAGTGTTGAACAAAACTTTACTATTATGTAGGAAAATTTTTTTCTATTTCATAGATAATCTTTTCAGTGATTTCATAAGGTTTTTGCACTTTAAATGACAAGTTTTTATCAACTGAATTACTCTCTTGTATAAAACCGTAGGAAGGGATGATTTTCTCGAAATGTCTTTTACTCTTTGATACACCGGCTTGACAATATTTGAAAATGATGGCTTTTTGACAGTATTCTTGCTAATTTTAAGTTTTAATATATTCCATTAATAACATCTTCATAGGTCGGCAACACATTATCTTTATTATTTTCTACACTCCCAAAAATAGGACACTGATAACTTTGTCTTCTAGTTTCCATGATAACCTATTATAAACAAAAGAGAAAATAATGTAACGAATGTGAAATGCGGTAGAAAACTTTACTGTTGTAATATATTTGTCACACTGAAACCAAACTAAAATAAATCGCTATGCTATACGCCAGGGACGATTAAGAGCACCAACTCCAAAATAAAACTGCTAGTAAACAATTGCGGGTGTGATAATACAATAATACTTATTCTCATAAACGACAAAATAGCATGAAGTTTGTGCACTAATAATATTACTTTTATTGGTTTAAGTACTGCATATTTTGTAATCACGCAAGACAATACTAAGTCAAAATAGTGGCCGGGACCAATAAATGTTTATAATATTTGTGTTTTAACATAATTGTAAATTTAAGAACAAAAGATTTTAAATTCACTAAATTGTAACTTTATTCTCAAAGTGAGTTTCATCATAAGTTGAAAGATAACTTTATGTAACAAGTACATTTTTACAAAGGGAACATTTAACCAATTAAACATTGCAGATCACACCAAACAATTACGAAAATAACATTACTTCGTGTACAGGTAAGTAGGTATCGACTACAAAGCACATTGGATGAATAAAATGGCATCCATGACTTCGATTAGACGTAATTTGTTCAGCAGAATCGATGCTTCATCACACGAATACGGTTATGCTGTGGGTCATATCTCCTTCAGTACATATCTCGTCGTATATATTTTATATTATAAATAGGTTGAACTTTGAAAATTTAAATTACAGTAGAAAACCGATATAATTTGCTGAGGTTTCTATTTAAATAATCAATCGTCCAATTAAAAATGATAAACTACCCCCTCTAAACAGTGCCGTATACAAAAGCATATTTTTTTCGAAATACACAAGGTAAGTGATATAGTACATGGAATTATAATTTAGTATAAGTTAAACCTAGCTTGGGTTTATATAACATAACAGATATAACATAACAACCGACCCGACCGGCCCAGGTCCCTACATAACCTAACATAAGCCTAGCCTAACCTGGCTTAGCTTAACCTAACTTAGTTTAGTCTAACCTAACCTAGTCTAACCGCCCATAATCTGACTTTAATTAATCTAACCTAACAAAACCTGCATTACCACAGCCTAACATAACCTCACATAATTAAATCTAATCCAATAAAATTTAACTAAATATAACCTAACATGATATAACATAACCAGAGATGACGCGACATCATACGGTTCTGCACGGCAGGGCACGCCACGGCATAGCACGGCACGTCACAACAAGGTACGACACGACACGACCCGACACAATGCGGAACGAGCTACACGACAGGGCGCTATACTGCACAACACAACGCTATACGTCATGTCACAGTACGATACGACACGACACAATACAACATAACATAAAACGACACAACACGACACGTAACAATGTGACACGACGCGATAAGTCACGGCACGACACGACATACAACATAACACAATATAAAACTATACAACACTGCACGACACAACACTACACATTAAAACTAAATACACCGCAGCAACACACAACAAAATACAGCACAATACAATACAATATAACATAAAACAACTTAACCTAATCTAATCTTATACATAATGTGACATAACGTAATGCGACGTTACGTTACGTTACGTAATTGACGTAATGCGAATATAACAACCGGATATGAATACGTTAGATATAATTAATTCGAATTCTATTCGAACAGGGTTGTAGAGGAAAACGTGTAACTTCCTTACGTCATACGATGGATGGGGTGCGTTATACCTCGATCGATCTCACAACTACTATTGTCTTATATATTGTGGAAATAACTACTATAATATTTAAGAATACTGCTATAAAATTTGTCATATATATATATATATATATATATATATATATATATATATATATATATACACACACACACACACATATATATATATATATATATATATATATATATATATATATATATATATATTATATATATATAGACAACGTCTTAAATATGCATTTAATATGTCTTATCTTTGTGACGGAAATGCACCTATATTTAAATATTTTTGCCGAAAATATACATATCCTTTAATTGAGTTAGAGCTATACTGGTAAAAATTAATATTTTTCAAATTTTGTATCTCCATAAAAACTAAATATATTTTTTTAATATTCGTCAATTGAAACTTAACTTTTAATTTTAAACTTAGTGCTTATAGATGCCTCCATTTCATTTCACTCATTATGTAGATTGCAATTCTAATGAATGGTTTGATAAACTCAAACATACTCTAAAACGGTTTACTGACTAGAATTGAATAAACTTTTAAGATGAAAGGATTTAAAAAAAGTTTTCTTGTATATATTGTCATTATTGACTCCAGTCGCTTTTCAAATAATATTTGTAAAGGTCCAAATAATTTTTTTGCTTTTATTTTTATAATACAATCTTTATATTTAATAATTTAATCCGTACAAGAAAGAAATACTTTCCTTGATTTGTGTGAAGATAGTTTTACTAGTAAGTATGTTTTGAAGCTTAATGTAATTTCACTTCTTTAATATGTTTCCGTCAAATCTTGTAATTACATTTCAAACCGATTCTCTTCCAACACTGAGCTAAAATTTTGCGCACACCTTTTGTTGTGGTGGCAATGGAGTATTAGCTAAGTGATGTCATTCTAAATCCAATATGCTATAAGATGGTTATTTATTATTTTTATAAGCGCCTCTTTGACAAGATTATTAATTGAAAGTTTTTAGTGAGTAAATTACGACAAATTAAAAGAAGTCTTCATACAATATGGTGGACGCGCCAAGATGGAAGATGTATATTATTTATGAAACGAAATATTTCGGAACAATTGTGCTAAAGTAATGAACGCATAAGACTTGTTGTAATGAGGAATGCTGCTAAGGGAAAAATATATTTGTTTTATTTGTTAATCAATCAGGTAAATCGCTGTTATAGTTAGCAGACAGTGAAGGTGTTTGCATTAACTGGAGTGGCAGCAAGTTCAATAGGAGGATTGATGTTGTATTCAACACTAAAAAATGGCGCATATGCCAATTCTGGTAATTACATGAAAAACAATGGCGAGAGATGGAATTTTTGTTTATTGATCAGAAATCAGTGGTATCGTATAAAATGCTAGGCATAATTCATTCGTGCCTCGAAGAATTAAAAAGGTACCAACAGTTTTTTGACGGGATTAACATTTGTATAGTTGGGAACTTGCTGCCATTTTCACCAGTAAAGGAAACCATATCTCTGATTAGCTACAAAGTTTAGTACCAGCAATGCATGTATGGCCTTTATTTTTGTATTTAAATTACCTGAGAATATAACACGATTAGGTAGTACGAAGTTTATATAAGTCTTGAATATCTTGCAGATTGGGGAGCTTTGTTTTGAGTACTTTTCTTGAGAGTAAGTAAATACTTTAAGGGTAGCATTGCAGTCGAGAAGGTTTGACGAATTTATACCATAAATAAACAAATGCAAGACGATGACTTAAGTGTGCTTGAATAGTTTTAAATAAATGACATTGACATGAACATCATTCTAAATACATATACCAACCAGAGAGCTACCCAAATAACTAAAATTATTTATACCGTAACATGAACTTAGCCCCTCATCGATTAATTATTTCAGACCATAACATATTAGGTTGGCAATTTGTAAACCCGCCATTTCTATACCAAAATTTTCAACTTTTATACGTAGTCAATAATATAAGCACGGTCGGTATCTAACACTTGCCGCCAACGTCTAGGCAGAGTTAAAATTTTGTCCTTGAAGAAAACTTTGGGAAAAATCGGTAAAGTTTGATTTTAATATAACTTTCCATCATCTAAATGTTAAACAGAGAGCAAACACATATTAATTAGATGGAAAAAGATCTGGAGAGAACGATTGGTGAAGTACCATACTCCATATAAGTGAAACTAGTTGCCCACGCATAAATTTTGCAACATGGCGTCGAGCATTGTTATGTAAAAAATTAAACTTTAATTTTATTTAAAGGAAGTTTCACAATAAATCTTAGCTGTAATTAAACTATTAGCTTGAAAGATTTCCAATAAATAATTTAATTGATACCCCACCATGCACTCAAAAGTAACTTTTGTCCAATATTATATTTTAATCTAGGTACACTTTTTCTTCACCTTCTAGCCGCTGGCGTTTACTCTAAAAATTAATATAAGCGACCCACTTTTCATATCCTGTAACTAGATACTTTAGCCTATAATTTATACTATGAAAACTCAGTAGCTCAGTATATTTCCACTTCTTCTCTAAGCATGAGTTTGTTATTCCATTGCAGTATAAAAGCATAAAAATAGCTCCACTAAACTACGCGAGCTAAATCTGAGATTTGTTATAATTTTTAAATTTTTCTAAATCAGTTGTAGCAGGTTCAAATCAAATCAGTTGTGCTTTGGTTGTGGTTTTTCGGACCGGTCAAAATGCCCTTCTTTAGAATCAGTGCTTAACTGTACCGTAAGAGGGCTTAACTTCATCCATCGTCGTATATATACTGCGTAATGCTTCGCTAGTTTTTTGCGCTAAGCGACATTCACTAAAAGGAATCCTCTAAGTGCACTTGGAAATGCTTCCATTTTTAATGTACTTTTTACTCGCTGATTACTCAATTGCAAGTTTAACAGAAAATCGAATGTCACACTCTTTATATACTCTACAAGAAATATTCTAGAAGCCTTTGTAACATTCCAAAAATCGGTTGAAGAAAGTGGCGTATTTATAAGTTGCCATTTTAATAATTTGGCCCCTCTAGAGCTTGATAGGTCGAAATTTATAAAGAGAAGTTCGTTTAATAACAATACATTATCAGGACTAGAGACATAGTAAGACGTACAATTAAAAGACAAAAAATAAAATTAAATAAGAAATAAGTAAGTTAAGGTTTTCATGAAGATAATGTAATTCCAAATGCTACGTATATTCACTTGATTGGACGTACCTCATTACACACATTTCGTATTAACAGATTCTACCAAAAATTACAACTTATACTATTTTAAATATATTTCCACTTAAATGAAATCTGTATAGCTATAACTGATTTAATAATTTAAATATAATTACTTTTTTTCAAAAAATATTACCAGTGTAAAAACATAAAATTACGTCCCAATTAATTTCATTGAACAGTCATTGATTGTTAAGTAAGGACTTGCCAAAGTACATGTACATACATCTTCTAGAAAATTCGCGCAATAAGATTTTTAGAAACAAGTAATTTAACGATAACAATATTAAATCAATTTCAGTAATAATTCATTTTGAATAGTATCGACTAATACGAAATATATACATAGATAGGTACGTTTATGTCAGTAAGTATGCTTTACATTTACCATTACAGTATTTTAATAGAAACATTAACTTATTTATTCCTTTTGGTACATTGTCTAAATAAAACCTTGATTTTATAATTTTTTTTTATTATTATTTCTTGCTAAACGAATCTATAAATATATCCGGTTACAATACTTATTATTGTATAATTAACCAGTTTACAAAATAATGAAATATGATATTGAGAGCTAAACGATAATCTATAGATGGTACTCTTTTTATATTTTCGTAAAAGTGAACATTGAATTGTTTTGTAAAACTGATATTTGCTGAGATTTACGTGCCAGGACGGCCTTTTTTGTATATACCTCATTTTATTTTTGAGAAATAATCTGTGGTCTCATTGAAGAATATTTATTTTCGTATAATTTTTATTAATTTTATTTAATAAATTATTAGCTTTTAGCCGTATATTCCATTAAAAAAGAAATTAAATTAAAAGAAATAAAATAATTGAAATTATAAGAAAAACAAGCCTACATCGGACATAAATTATATTTAAATATTAGTTTTTTCGTATTTTAAATGTACAAACGAGTAAACAAAATGGTCTTTCGTATGCGTAATGTAATCTCAGTTCTAACAACCAAAACTTACTATAGTATATTATTTATATTCTCCATATTTGTGAGAAATGCAAAGAATTGGAATTTGTTCTAAAATTCTGGAAAAACTATTTGAGAACTGTATCACTGGTGTACAAATATAATAATACCTTCTACTTTAATTAAATAGTAATTGTTTTTATATATATTTTTATGTGAATCGATTTGTTGTAACCTAATATAGCACTACTAACCAAAAATATATCTAAAAGTTTTCTGAAGATTTCAGTATGGTAAGGGATTTCTGTCCGTAAAATCTACTTCAGAAATAAATGTATATACACTAAGATAAAATTCTCTTGAATAGTAGTCAAAAAAGCAGGAATATTTATAATGAGACCACAATTTAATAAGAATTGCTAATTTTTGAGTCACAATGTTTTAATAGCACTAACTCTTTTTTTTAAGTTCTGCTCTATGTATAAGAAACCTAGTTTTAAAAACCACATTAGTAAAAATAGTACTCATGTAAGATTAAATTTGCATTAAACTGAATCAACTGATATTTGAGTCCGTTTAATTTTTTTTTTCGTAAATAGAAATAAAAGGTTGAACTAAAACTGAAAAGTAACACGTAATGACACATGATCGTAAATGTGTTATAATTGTAAACGACATTTTATTATATATATCATATCACTTATGTTAGATCTATAAGAAACAAAATCTTCTTTTGTTTATGTCCAAATATATTTTAACAAATACATCATATAAAGTAATAATATCATTATATATTAGAAAGTTTTCTGAATTAGCAGAATTTCACGATTTTTTAAAAAATATCGTAAAAAGTACAGTATATTAATCTTGCACCACTAATTCATTGACACTAAATCCTACTTTTAAAGAAAAGGCCTTCTGCGAATAGCCACTGGTTAAAAGTGTAGCGTAACTTTGACATTTGCACAATAAATTGAAAGCGCCAGCCGGCACACTGAAGAAGTATAGAACAATTCTGCTTGCTTTAAGCGAGAACAACGGAACATTCTTTCGATTTAATTACTTTCAGTAGTTAATTTAAATATATTTTACACTCATTTATATGTTGAAATTGCGTAAATAAATTTTAGTGCCTGAATCATTCTGAAATAAGTTATTTTGAATAAAAAACCAAGGTATTCCGACACACTGGCAATTCAAATGATAAGACTAGCATAATAAAAAAACTTATACGTCTGATATCATTTATGAGTTTTGGTAGTGTTAAATTGATAGAGGAAAATATTTATTTTTTCATAAAGTATTTTCTTCCAAATTAGTGTTAGTACCAATACTGCATTGGAATTATATCTGCGTTCCCTTTAATTATAGTAGCAACTAAATAAATTTTATAGTGATAACTAATATACTAGCAACATTAATAAAAATATTCTATATAAATTAAATTATACGTTTAGCTCCTAATATCATATTTCTTTGGGGAATAAACAAATAATTCCGTCTTTACGGACTTTAATTAATTATTGTCCAATACACTTGCACTTACTAATTTGAATATGATAAATCTGTCTCTTACTAATTATACTACGATTCATCTAAAAAAAATTAACGTGATTTATGATATGGATAGAACACAGGATTCATAATGCCCATAACTGTACATAGAATTTCATACATTTGAAATGAAGAGAAAATTAAATCTGAAGAAGGAAATGATCCGTCGACACTTAACTTCTTATTCTGGAGTAAAAATTTTAAGGTGTAACGATGTGACCGTTATTTTTCGATACGATGTAAAGTTCAGCCTTAAACGAACATTACCTTCCATGAAAATTTATCGGACTTTGGATTCAAATTGATATTAACTAAAAACATTTCCTAATATTAACTAAAAAAAATTTCAAATATGCTCTAAGCCTTAAAAAAATTGTATATTTCGCATAAAATATAGTTTATTTTAACTAAATGTTTACTTATTATTTCTTCATTAGTAGAATTTCGCTTATACTAAATTTGATCGAACTTGCGGATCCTGAATTTCATAAATCGTGTGATATTGAAACTTTATTGGGAGCGAATGCAATTTATTATTTTTATAAACCCTGAACAAAACCCACTAGGACCGAATTTATGCATTTAAAAAAATTCAAAACTTTATTGACAGATGACCGTTCGATAACAATAGAACAAATTCAAAATATCTAGTGTAATTCCAGTAAATAAATCAATAAAATGCTTCAACATTTTTTGGAGTTTGAAGAATTACCTAACTCTAAAATTACTATTATACATAAGCATCAAATATGTGAAAAACATTTCACTAACTATAATGCTAAATGTTAGAACGGTTGCAGAATTTCAGTTTCTAGACCGCTACATGAAATATCTGAAACATTAAATGAGCCTTATTTTCATTTTAAAATTATATTTCTGCATTTCGATAAAAAATTGAATGAAATATGAACATGGCTCATGAGTAAATAAAAATAAAAGAACCAAAAAAGCGAATCGTCAAATGGAAATAATCAAATAATAATTAGATTTCCATTACAAAACTGTTTAAATTCATGTAAAGCCAATTCTTACGTAAAGAGTCAATAATTAATAATTGTATAATAATTTAAATAAAACATCAAGGTAATATACATACTACTACCGTCTTATAAGGAGTTAGAAGTACTTTTCGTGCAGATAGAGGTGTCCTTAACTCCCACTTATTCTCTTGATATCAGTAGCCAATGGCACGTTTCAATTAACTATGGAGCGCTTCCTATTTGGTCGATCTCTCATTTCACTTTTATCGATACCAATCCTCAAGTGCCAAGACAAGTATGAGTGCATGTCAGAATTGAGACAAAATTCACGGCTCACATGGCGAGCATCTGACGGTAGGCAACGACGCTTGAAGTGGCGTCACCGCAGCCATACTGCGGGTCGGCGATTTGGTTGTACTTAATAATGAAAATACTCTTCTGTTTAAATGTAAAATAGGAAGAGTGCTTAAGGTACTTTCCAGCAACGACGAACTGTAAAGAAAGTTTATCTCAAACGAAAAATTATATTTCAAAAAATTAGTTAACTTTACTTACCTTCTAAAATTTCCAACAAACACTTCTTGAATATTAATAGTAAAAATGTATGTGGGTTAATATGTTTCAAAAATAATGATAGTGGCAGGTTTCTACGTCAAAGCTTTTCAGTAAATTTTTTTGTTGATATTTTTAAAAATATGTCTAGAAATATTTTAAATGAGACTCGAAACTGAATAATTTTGAGATCCACATTTGGTTGTGAGCCTGACTCAATAGCTCTCATGAAAAGTGCTGAATGTAGTCAATAAAAATGCTCATTCTAACTAAAAGATCAAAAGAAAAAAAGATTTATTCATGAAAATATAATTGTTCCCACACAATAGATAAAATTAAAGAAAAAATCTTTTCCTTTTATTTGGCTTTCCTTTATCATTTCCGAAAGAATAATTTCGAAAATATATTATGGTTAATATGCTTTATCAATGTGCCGAATCTCAAGTTACAACATCGAACAATTCTTGATAAGAACTGTTATGATAGGTGATTAGGCAGATGGACCCGTGAGTGATCTCATAACGGTTGGGTTTTCATTTATAGGATGGAAACCTAAAAATTAGATATCCACGTCAATATTATGAACTTTTTCAAAACTGGCCCTAAAAATTGAGTAAATATGAAAAATTTCCTAGGATATATATAGATTTTACAACAGCTGATTAATCCTCTTTGTACAAAGTGAAATGTAACTCAAGTTTATATTTTGGAAGAAGAAATATATAGGTGTTATTTTATATTTAAAAATATAAATACAAGCAAAAGCAAAACGATTTATTTTATAAATAAAATTGTAATATCAGAAACCAAGCGTTATTTTTTTTGCGATGTAAATGTTAACAAAAAAATTTACAAGAAATGAATATTAATAAATGCAAATTGTTTCCATATTATTTATGTGATTTTGAGAGAATCAGACAACTCTACGAATATACAAGTATTTGTTTCATCAATCTCTTTCGCTGAAAAACATGGCTAAATATATTTACAAATATATATCATTTGTTCAACTAGGCTCGTGCAATTGTTTCTACGATCTCCACTAACCTTTGATTATAGAATTTTACTTAGACGGACGTTTCTGCACGAGTACCTATTTGCTACAATATATATATATATATATATATATATATATATATATATATATATACATATATATATATATATATATATATATATATATATCAGTATAATTAAACTGATAATCCTATAATCATTTCTAGATCAGTTTCCGAAACGAGTGTTCCACGTGTACGTATTTCGATATGTACGTCAATTTGAAATGACCACTATTATTAAGGGGAATATTTCCTTTATTGGAGCCCTTATTTTCTTTTCATTAATTGAAATTTGTATCGTTTTTCTGTAAACTGCAAATAATTTAAAGATAATTACGTGTACTTAGTTTTGTATCGTGCACCTATATTTTCGTGTAATTTGATGTAAATATAAATTTAACCAGTCAATTTATGAATTTATCATGCTCAGCATGTTATGATATTATTATTATAAAATTACTTTATTTATGGGTATACCTTGGATTAAATAGAACATTTGGAGTTTTTTAAATCTATTTACTATTTCTTATTCGCAAATTTCATAATTCAAAAAATATTGAAGTTTTACCATTTTTGTAAAAATAAGAACATGAATTGAATAGTGCAGAATTTACTGATATTTTGGTTGTTTTCAATATGTTTATATATGTACATTTTATGCTGAAGATATAGTTCTGCGACTACCGTTCTTAAAAAAGCAATTATAAGAACAAAATGGGAAAATCTAAATCAAACAATGACAGTAAGCGACATTGTAAATTATCTTCATCTATTTTGGTATCAATGTATAGGATATAACTGGATTAGTAATGTCGAGAAAAGGGCTTTTTTAACATATGTTGTATGATGATTAATGCTGAGAAAGTTGACTTTTGAAGGTCTAGTCAACTGTTTAATATTTATTATTAAGCACTTTGTATTTTATAAACGATATAATTTCGCTCTTTTTCCTATTACCTATTTAAATATATCATTATTAAAAATTATGTATCTATAGAGATCGACACTTCTTTTGAAATTAACATCCAGTTGGGTAATTTTTTTTACACAGATATAATGAGAAGTAAATTCAAGAATTTATAAAATTAGAATTGATTAAAACCATTCTCTAATAATCTCAAGTAACGAGGAAGCGGAAGCCGCTTCATGAGATGAGAAATTTTTTCTGTGATATGTCATTACCTATTTTAATTAACATTGTTTATTTTGGATACCAGTGGAGTTAATGTATTTTAGGTAAGTGTGTAATTAAAGTATCCCATGATACCTTAAATATTTGACATGTACATCCAATTAGAGATGGTCAGAAGATGAAAAAGTGATATAAATTTCTAAAAATTATGAAGAAGAATTTTTGAATTATCAACTTGAGGAATCATTCCTTTTCATGAAAAAGTTTAATATTCATCATAACATCAAACTTTTTATCGCACTATTGTTCTATACCCCTAAACGCGATTATATTGGGAAATATTAAAAACTTAGGAGATTTTCGAGCATAATTAAAATCGAAGAGAAAATAGGGCTATTAGTCAAAACTTTAGATATTATGGATTATATTTTTTAAACCGTGGCACTAAATATGCCGATATTGCTGCTTATTCCACTACTTTATACGTAAAGATTAGGCTACGAATGCTACACCTAGTCGCGTCATAAATTTAGAAATACTGTTACTTTATATGATGGGAAATTAAAACTGTATTTTGAAGGCAAGAGTTTAGCGGTTTCAAAAAAATATAGATTTTTGTAGCTATTTTTAATAATAACAAACAATAATCATTAAAATATTTTGTCCCAGCTCATCGTCAACCTAATGCTCTTATGCAAGGTGTCACCAAAGCAGATTAGTTCTTCTGGGTCTATCGCATGGATATATGTCTACGTACTCTGGTATTCTCTGCTATAACCTACAAGACAACGAATTCTATGGAGTGTAGCCTTGAAACCTGAACTTGGTCATATCTCATGGCGAATGCGACGCCATGAGATATGACCAAGTTCAGGTTTCAAGGCTACACTAAGTTCGATAGACTCTGCTCATG
The DNA here is from genome assembly GCA_039881145.1 of Druceiella hillmani. Lineage (NCBI taxonomy): Eukaryota > Metazoa > Arthropoda > Insecta > Lepidoptera > Hepialidae > Druceiella > Druceiella hillmani. The sequence continues at coordinate 1,120,968 of JAYKKI010000123.1, forward strand.
ATGAATTCTTGGATTATGGAAATGTTACTTTGGAATTCGTTTCAAGATATTCGAAGTAGTCTTCTCCTGCATAATACTCCGGTACCTATATCTCGTTTTTATTTTCAATTTCTCGTAGTTTCCATAACTATAAGGCATACAGAGATATGAAAAACACAAGAAATTAAACAATACTAGGCTTGCTTGACTTGGTAATATTTGGTTCCTCCATAGCTTACATTGTATTTTAAACTATCGTCATACCCTATTTCACTTCATACACGTAGTCGTAATTAGTCGAATTTAAAATTCTAAAATACGTATAGGATTGTATCATTTCATAATTAGTTATTTGAGATACTTTTTACAACACACTACCATAATTTTTGGCTTATTTTTGATGATGTTTAATCTGTACTCAAGGACTACGTGCACTTTTTTAAGAAGTTACTTCTCCTAGTGGCAAAAATCAGGTGCAAATGCCATGGTGACATCTATACAAGTTTGTGATGCGATCACTACGAATCGTAACATAAACTAGAACTTAACCGAATAATTTTATCGTATTGTAAAGTTTTAATAAGTAACGATTTCGAATATTGCGAATTGATTACCTCTGTTATTAACGAAATTTTAACTTTTTTTCTTTTCTTTTTTTTTCACAATGAAATAACGGTAATATTAGTAACAGTATATGAATATTTGTTTTAATATATTAACACAACGATATGATACTTGCTGAAGAAAGATATATAATATATATTTAGTAAGAGGGGGTTCTAATTGCAACTTTATTATGAGAATTATTACATAATTAAAAATATTACCATAGTTTCACAGTCATAAAGATGATAGAAGTTAGCATATATATATATATATATATATATATATATATATATATATATATATACATACATATTAGGAAATAATGTAAATCAGTATCGCTATAATGGGGCATAATGTAGATGGAAATAACACAAACTGACTAAATAGCAGTCTTGAAAAGGAGGAAGGATTTTTTACAGATACTTTTTTATTGAAAACTTGCTTAAATTAAATAAGGCTGGCTTCACGGGAAAGCTTCAAACTACTCTTGATAAATATTATTGATATTGATTTCTTACCATTAATTATATTGATAACATTGCAATGTTTATAGGACTTAAATTTCAGAACAAAATATTTAAAAAATTTTATCGATTTTGAAAACACATACCTGAAATAGTACCAAAGAGCATTAAAATAATATTAAAAGTAATTCGCATAGAATATTCATCGAAAGAATATCCTACCTACTTCACTCAAGGAAAATAAATTATTTTCTTGATTTTTCGGTGAGATAATTGAAAACGTTCCCGTTGTTTTCGATACAGATTTTTGTCTCGTCAGCCTCTGAGAATAAATATATGTGAAAGAGTGATATTTGGCTGTCAAAGTTAAATAATTTCTACAATATGAGATCATGTCTATAAAGGAAATTGAATCCTAAAATCTTGTATGTAATCTTTCAAATCTTTTTTTTAAATATGTTCCGAAATATTTGAAACAATTTTTATCCTAATTCATTTAAAAAAAAATGTTTGAACCGTTGGAAATATATTTCTCATAAGTAAAAGTCTAATTTATACGTTCTAGTAATATAATAAAGACATATTTATTTCCAAAGTTAACACTTAAAGGCTGTAACTTTTTTGCACTATTCGATATTCGCTCTTGTCTTAATTTTTGTCATATCGCACCATACTTATACCGCCCACCGAGCGACAACAAATCGAGTACGCACGTATCGACGTGACGAAAAACCTTTTCATCGTTCGGTAATGTTATACAGTTACTACTCGTATCTTAATGGGCAACTTACATGGAAGATAAATGCGCAGTTTTGTTTTATTGTGTTTGTTCGCGTGTTTTATACGTTGTAAATAATATTTTTTTATTCTCAGTCTGCTGATTATCAACTATACTATTAAATAATGAATCGAAATGGCAATCGGGTGATTTAGAAATATGTTAGATAGAAATTGACGAAGAAGATTTTATGGAAGAAAGGTATCAAGGAATAGATACTTTATTTATTGAATTTAAAATATTAATTATATATCTTTTTAAAAATGTATAATAAATAATTCTGACTTATACTAAACCTGAAATAATAAAAAAATACGAATTCATAACATGTTTTGTCAGTTTTGTAAAGTTGACAGAATAGAAAATTTATAAAGTCATTTTATTTCTTTCAGCAATAAACAATATGATTGATTCAGTGTCTTTCGTCATTATTACCTGATAGCTACATTTAATAAATAATTCTAAGAAATTTAAGAAAATTCCTAAGAACTTTGCTTCATCCTAAATCGATACGCAATTATTGAATTTATTGAATTGCTTTAAAAAGTAGTCCTTTACAAGTTAATTCAAAGAGTCAAATTTTTCTATTTCATTATTATCTCTAATGATTTCATTTTGTTGATAGCATTTTGTTTTCTTTAGGTTTGTCTAGGAACTTTTTATATAATAATATAATATAGTTTTCTTTTCATTATTATAATTTATAAGGTTAGTTATTTTACAAAAAAATATAATGAAAAAATCGTTTTATAATTTGACGTTTTTTTCTATTCAATTTATCTGCAAGGTTTAACGTTCATAAATATTTATTTTCAAAACTTTAGGAATATTATTATGTACGGTAGATGATGAGAAATAGGTATTAAAATAAATGCTCGCTTTCCCTTGTGCAAGAGCGAAAACCGCAATATATGTGGATTACGTGCTTACAGTTTAGCCATAAAATAGAAGTTTTTTTCCACTTTAAACATTCTCACCTTATTAAGTGAAAATCATGGATGTTTATTTCAATGACAATTCGTCATTTTGTTAAATATCTAACTATACAAGCCAAACATCGACACCGAAATTCTTAGAAATACCTCAGACTTTATTGTCATTCTGTCTAATTTTATGAATTTTACTAAGCTCATGTTCTTGCGATTAAATGGGAAGGCAGGAGGGGGATTTGTTAACAGATCTGAGCCCAGTTATACCACAAAAGAAGCAAAGCACTCGTATTCTAAAATAATAGGTACCTAGTCTGCCTTCGACTTCACAGTGGTAAGCTATCCCATTGAAAACATCATATGTGGAAGATTATAATTTACAATATCAAGAGCGATCACTTGCCTATTTTTGTAAGGCTTAATTTTTATGCTGAATTTCTTGTCCTGGAATTTTAGACTTGGCAGAATTCTCTCAACGATATTAATATTTTAATAATTTATGAAGAAATTATCAAGACTTTTTGCAATAACTCATTAACATTTTGGTCACATACTATAAATAGGTTCTTTACCAGTTATTCTTCAGTTTCTTTACACGAAAATGTTTTAAACATCAAAATGTAAAAGATTTAATTACTTTTATATGCCTTTGTTGAAGCTCAAATTTTTTTTGTTCAATTAAAATTTTATTTACCAAATAACTTGTGGTGTCATGACGTTATATGCAAGCAGATACTTGTGATTCATATTAACTACTAGTTATTGCCCTAAAAACATTATGTAACAATTTTCACAATTTTTACAGTTTATAACAATTTTTTATCAGTCCATGTAAGTACGGAGGAATTTACTGCGTGCTATTTACGATCAATTGATAAGCAACCAATTACCGACGTATATGGTTCTCCCTATATATAGTACTCTCGTATCACAGAAACTTTTATTCATTGATGTCAAAACAAATTATTAAACTTGTCATGTTTTTATTTTCAACATTAATACGGTGTGAGTTAGATGTCTACTGACTGCCGTCACCCAATATTAACTACTTTATTAATTTAGTTAGAGGCGATTGTGCATGATTGGTGTCCTGTGAACACTGAAAGTTCTATTGATATATTAAATCTAGACTTGACGATACTTTATACAAATAAAACGTCAAAGATCAGAATTGTGCAGTTGTATGTAATTTAATTTAAATATGAGGGTGAGATTAAAATTTGTACTTAATTTTAAGGTTGTACTTAAAACTGAGAATATTTAATCCTACTTATACATAATAGTTAATAATCTACCCTCCAAATAGGTAAGGAGAATTTCCGAAGATAGAATTGAATAATTATTTTAATTGAATAAAGAAAGTTTGGATATATTATTATATAAATATATAATAATTTACCTAGCCGTTTTTCCGTGATGACAACAGATCATCTTTAAGAGACTTAAATAAAAATGTAAAATATTATTGATTTAATTTATAATAAATTATATATATATATATATATATATATGTATAAATTATTTCCGGAAACATATGAGTTTTTGTGAAGTTTCTCGAAAATAATTCCAAATGAACTCTATAAAACACACTAGAGATATACAATTTTATATATCAAAATTTCGATAAATAACGTAATTTGCTTGATGATAAATTTCCAAACATTCGTAAATTCTGTCACTCTGGTTTTTGGTAATTTATTGCATATAATTTACTTTTTGTTTTTCAAGTCTCAACTAAATAGTAAATTATAACTTGATTAGAGAGCATATTATCTTAATTCCTGTGACAGAAATCCTAATTAGAGGAATGTTTGACAAATAATTATAATACAGTTGTCAGCATTCAAAGTAAATGTGAGTATATTTTTAAATTTTGTATACTACGAAGTCAATATATGAATAAAATATTAACATGCTATATATATAGTTTATTGTAATCTAATTATATATATATATATATATATATATATATATATATATATATATATATATATATATATATATCAAATAATTATGTTTCCTATTGAAGTGGATATCAGGGACCTTTTACCGTGGAACATAACCTTTCACCATTGAACAGTTTTTCATTAAATAGTATTCACAATACCTAAAGGCAAATTTGCCCTAACAAATGTCTAAATTTATTTATCGTCTATTCTTTATATACTATTCAGGATATCCTTATTAAATAATATACATGATATTTGAAAAACTCAAGAAGAACATCTTTTGCTCAAGAAGGTCGTCTTCTGACCATAATCCGTAACAGAATTCTATAAAATTTGGCAAATTGAAAAAAGTAAATTGTAACGTGTATATAATAAATATGCAGAGTGTTATCAACGATAACTCTAACAAAATGCTTCACGCCATTTAATTTACCGTGTAAAAAAAATGAAAAAGACCTTAAATGAAACTACCTTCGGCTTATTTTATGTAAATTGAACTTTAGGTTATATTTGATTAGCTTAGAAATTTGGAAATTGCCTAACTAATCCTAAGGATTAAAAAACAAAACTGAGATATGTTAACTTATTTTGCAGAAGTTTATTCGTAGTTATTAGATGATGTACTTGAGAAATATTTGAAAAAAATTATTACAACGTGCTAGAGTGTATTGTTACAAATATATATATATATATATATATATATATATATATATATATATATATATGTATATATATATATTGTTTCATTGCTTTCGGTACTATCGTTTTATTTTACTTCCAAAGAGGTTATTTTTTTGTAAAAATGGTCTTCAAAATGAATTTTCTTTTGAACTAATATAAAGCGTTGTATGGTATTCTATAATGTCAAATAAGCCTTTCAATTTCTAGTAAAACTTGCATTACGAAGCTGCTAAATAAATACTTTCTATAAATAGTGTGCATTATTTTAAGGACACGCAGTATTTTTTTTAAAACCTGAGTAAATATTCCTGTTATTTTTATTATAATAATATGTAGGCCAGCACATCTTTCGCAGGTGAAAATCACAATATATTCTAAACAATTTCTTTGATTTCATTTCTGAAAATTTTTGATATAAAATTTTTAATTCTGTTTAATATCTCTCCTCTAAAAATCGTATATGAAAAATATAAGAGTCTATAGTTTTCCAGCTAATAAAGTTTTTGAGACTGGTCAACTGACCCTATTTTTAGGGAGAAACAAAACCTAAAATAAAATTTTCACTTTGCCCAAATGTATATTTCAACGACACTACGCATATGTTAAAAAAATTTTAGTCCTCTTTTACTGTTTGGAAACCATCCGAAATTTAAATTAAATTAATTTTAAATTTTAGGCTAAAAACTGCGTTTTATGAGTGAAAAAAATACATATTGACGGACAGACGGATGGATGGGTGACCACAATAACAGAGCTACGGTAGTTCCTTGGATAATTCCAAAAAATTATTTTAGATAATTTATTTAAAAAACATGTAAACTATTGATTATATGAAAACACCAAAAATTTCAGATTACAGTCCAATAGTCTTATGGCAATACCAACGATAGTTATCAGTTTTACTTACATGTTTTCTTCATTAAGGTTGCAGAGTAAAACTAGAAACTCTTATAATTCGACCGTATCTATCTGTTTGTTCGTCTTTAGGCAACATCCGTTTTGCTTGGAGGATAAGTGCCATAAAGCTGAAACTTGGCAAAAGTATATTTTTAACTCCTATAAAGCTATGAAGTAAAAAGTTTAAAAACATTTTTTATGGTATCTTCTACACACGCAAAGCAGGAGTGATTTTTTTTGCATATTCCATGATGTAGGTTATCATTGACAAGGTCTTTAAAAAATTATCGTTTACGAAATATTAAACTTTTAAAGTGGTAATTTTTGTCAGAGTTACTTATCCCTGCTCTCCATCCGATAATCCGCTGTTCTTTAATATCTGAAAATGTTTAAAACCGTAATATACAAAATAACACTAAAAAAACTATCACAAACAGAAGTAGGTTTCACAAGTTTATAAATATTTGACCAATATTTGACATCTGAAACTGACACTCCGCATAAAACACTTTAATCGATTATAAAACTGTATTTTGAAATGTATATTGTAAATGGACCTAAAAAGAACAAAATTATGCACACTGTGGTATTTTGTAATTATGCGTGAAAGAAATAAAAAAAAGTAAATTTAGTATAGTCGACTGATTTAGATTTTGAACTTTGATTCGATCTTATCTTAACGGTATAGGAAAGAGTTTGAGAGATTTGTAGTTTAAGAGTAAATTTTGATATGCTGTTAACTGTACCTATGTCAAATAAATATTATTTTATATTGTAATATTCACGTTGTAACATATGTCCCCCTTACTGTGTTGTATTAGCTATTATTAAATCTGTTTTTGTCAGGAATCTACATAAGTGATGACTTATGATAAAGAAAGTCATTTCACTTCAAACAAGGTAGATAACCCTCTATGCGCGAACCAGACTTGTCCACGTCCGGTTTTTTACGGATAAATTCTACTTATATAAGTGTAACACATTTTTTTTTCTGGGTAGAATCTAAAACCAATAGCATTTAAAGAACCAGAAAGGGTAAACTTCATAATTTTGAAAGACCATATTTAAAATATTATATATTTCATTTATTATTTTAAAATAAACGCTCGCGCTATCCCAACTCGCTCTGAATAAATGTATAAATATATCACAGGCCATTATGTGTACCTAGATTGAATATTCTTTGAATCAGTGCATTTTATATATCTGATCTATGATAATTTTTTTCTTCTTGTATGGCAAAACAATGATCTTAATTAAACTTATTTTAAACATTGTTTACAATCAAAAATTTCTGAATTATCATAGTTTAACATAAATATCTGTAAAAATAAAAAATACCTTTGAGACAAAAAAATAAAATTGGGCGATACTTATAATTTTACCGAGTTGATTCACACAGAACATGCAACAGAATTGTTTCAACACCAGGTTCTTAGTTATTGAAATTTTAATGTTTGAAAACGTAAATATAATATTTCTTGTTTTAGATCTGTGTTTTAGATGCTGCTTTATTTCTAATTAGTATAAATAGACTTTATTATTTCATATATACTGCTATAAAACTGCTATACAAACTTATATTAGCTGTTATTACGATAAAAAATTATTCGTTATAATAGATATTCGAAATTAAAACTATTTATCACATTCGTTTCTTTTGTAGTATCTCCTTAGTATTTCTCCATTTATTGGAGTTTACTCCTTAAGAATCGATTTTCATATATAGCACCCGGTATGAAGTTTTATGAGGAGTAAAATTAGAAGTTCAAAGCGTTAACAAAGTTTACCGTTAAGTGGCCTCTCCGCATAACATTTCTGCGCATCTTTAGAGTGAAATATCAATATATTTATTTGGGATTTTCTTATGGCGTAATCGCAGTGACGGAGTGGGACACACATATTGGCATTTTCTTATGACGTAATCGCAATGACGGAGAGTGACATACATAGTTTACTATCGTTCGCTTATATTAAGATACAATCATTTAATCTTATTACATGTGAATATTTGGTGTCTTCTATCCTACAAAATTGAAGCCTTTTAATTTTAACTTCTTTGTCTGACGTTACTAAATGCTTTTAATTTTGTCGTATAAATTTTATCTGGTTCATTTGTGTTTCACTTGAAAATAGTTATATAGTCATCTTTTTTTATTATAGGATTATCCATTTACATTTATTGATATTGATATTTATATTTATATTTAGTTTTACCTATTTTATATATTTTAAGACAATCGTACTTTAGGAGTAAACTCCGGTCGCGCTTCAGAGTTGAGACGCACAATTTTTTTTCCATAATATATAAACTAATATTGCCTCAGTACATTTGCTATTGGTATCATTTTCGATGTGTGTAGTAATATTTTGATTGATCTATATCTATGTAACTCAACGTTTGAACACTAAGATTCTATGGCTAAATATATAAAATTCAAAAGTTAATTTGTAATGTATATCTATAATGTGAATAAGTTACTTTTAGTACAAGCTCCCGATTTTGTGCTTCCAATATTGCCCAAGAAAATTTAGTATATATTTCATACACGTAGCTCTTATTTCATTGTAATTTAATTTAATTTTAAAATTGAATATTTAAAACATGACCCTACTCGGGACTCAGAATACACGAGTATAATTTTCTTTATTTTGATATCACTTATACGAGGAAATTTTTTGGCCAGAATTCAAAGGCCCATCGACCGTATTTATTGCTTTCACAAAACTGACTAAAGATAGCTTTGGGCAACTTAATTAAATGTAATTTTAAAGGCTTAAAACTAAAGTTTGATACGCAGTGTTTATATTTTACTCTCTGTGTTATTATAACGGCGTAGGCGTATATATAGCTCAAACGCCACTCGAAAGAATTATTTCTGACCTTTAAATAATATTCAATTCTAACTGATAATATTTTATTTTATTAAGTAAATGTTAAAAAGTAATTAACAATATGATCGTCGCTCATCAGAAAACATATTTAAATTTTAACGATTTCCCGCAATGAACGATAATTCGACAACTGTATGAAATAATTACATTTACAGATCTGGTAAAACTAAAATGAATCTCGTTAACTTTTGCGACTCTTCCAGCAAAAGTTCACGCGATTAAAAGTTCTTTTGATGACCTGAGCAAGATTTTAATAGTACAGGATCTAGTTACCAAACCCAGCTGCCCGATGAAGAAGATGCACAATACGACGACCGGTCGTCGCCCGCAGGAACAGTCCATTTACATTCAATTTTATTTTCTATTTTAAACTCGTTAGTGCAGTTTCAATAAAGAAACGATCGGAATCAGTGATCGGACATTTATTTTTTCATTGTAATGTTTTACAAAGATTTGTTGTAATAGACACCTCACGGTTGTATAACTCTCTCGAAGTGTTCCATTACTATTTGATTTTATCGCGAGAATCACAAACGTTGCGGCGATGATTTATAACCTTTCTTAACACCTTTATCAACACTTTTTGACTGAATACAGAGAATCCCTCGATCCAAAATTTATAACTGATATTCTGAATTTAAATTATTCATAAAATTTTTTCGACATGGATTCAAAACTACGTTTTTCCTTTGGAAAAATGTAAACTTGATGTATCTGCTGATTTGATAGTCTAATTAGAACTTATATGTTCTTGTAGATGGACTCCAAAATACTAACTGAAAATCTTGACGAGAAAAATGCAAGTACGAATAACAAAAGGCAATTTACAATCTCAAAAAATTAAGTGAAACAAATATCGTTTCGACAAAGGTACCTTACAAAAATTATTTTGTATTTAAATTAATTTCAATTTAGTAATATTGGCATTTGCAAGCCATGATAAAATATCAAGATATTACAAATATAAACATTAATGTGGGCCGACTACCACAATCAACCAAATCATATTAATTATGTAATCATTTTATATGGCGATAAATGTGAATTATTTTGCTTTTTAGGAAAATTTATTAATATTTCGAATAAATAATAATTCTCATTCATAACTCTTAATAACATGTAAATGACAATGAGCTATTGCTCATAATACGAAATAGCGAATTTTGATTACATTTAAATAAAACCTAATAATTAGAAAATCTAATTAATATAGCATATAAAATTATAAAAAATGTAATGCGGTTTGAGGCAAATTTCATTATTTACTACCTTGTGAAAAAGCTACTTTCCGGGTGCAGCATTACTGTGTCATTACTTCATTGTCGACTAAAACAAACTGATGCTAAAAGTGTAATTTTCGTAATGTGGCGATTCTGCTCGTTTGCGTTGACATGGAGTTGTAGTTCTAGTTTCCCTCACGTTGTCACAAATGTCGCGGCAACGATTATTTTTTCGAATTACATTAGTAAGTTTTGTATTCATGCTTCGCATGAGATTATATATTAACGAAAAATAAATTTAAAAAAAAAAAACATAAATTATGTTTATTAAATTTCTTTAAAATTCATCGATTGAATTTTTTCCCATATATTTATGATATAAGCTGCCAAAAATGCATTTTTTGAAACTTTCTTAAGAAGATTGAAATATTTTTATCAAGTCTTTGCACAAATATAATCAAATAAAACTCTGAAAGCTGCATCACGAAAAATACATAGTGAAAAAAATGGGGCGTGGCTGTGTCACGGACACGGCCGTGTGTTGTACGTGAAAACGTCTATGTAACGCATAATTTCAACCGCCCCAGTTGCAGATGACTAGCACCGTCGTTGATCCGCTCGGCCGCATTCATTCTTTTACGTTCCCGGCACGGATTGACTGGATCATATGATGTTTTATTATTACCATTCGATTGTTTTTGAGAAGCTCTTTCCAGCCGTATACGATCTCTGTATTTGATTTTGGCTTTTCGACGCGAATAGGCCGACATTATATATTTTTGATAATATTTATTTATTCTAACACCTTATTATAGTCAGTCGATAGATTTTGACGACAGCTGACGATTAAAACTTAAACGAACATTGTAGCTTTTCCGAATCAAAAGTTATACTAATTGCAAATCTTGATACGCAGCAAAATAAACTCAAAATGGCAGCGCTTCCCCCTCCACCGCGCGCGAGGCTTCACTATTCTCACTTACCGTAATGAATTCTTTGATCCTTTAGCTATCCAGTGGTATAAATTAATTTTAAGGAAATTTTTTTTAAATTGCCCCCGTATGGTAGCAAATTTAAAAAGGTATTCTCGTCAAAATGTATCCTTGAAACATGATTCGAATTTCTATTGTCTACTTATATTTTTAACCAAATTTCCATATCCCTGATATACGTCTATTACAAGTATGTAAGCCGTTGAGAGAGCTAGTTTGAACAAACATATATATTCACATGTAATAGGTCGAAATAACGACGACTTTATGCGATAATATCGGTATATGCGCTACTTACAAAACGATCCTCCCTCGGTTGTTAATGAAAGTAGTGTAATGTGATACACGAAGCGCAGGTGTTCTAGACAGAAACAAGTGGGATTTGAACTCTTCGCTATTACAGTTCGGTTGAAAATTTTAAACTATGCGAATGGAATTCCTTGTTATCTATATCGAATATCGCACTGAAAAATAAGGGATTCAGATATGCCCCTCAAAAAAAGAAAAACAAGAAATATATGTTATTCAATAAGAAATTCAAGCATAACCTATATTAGAAGAAAATATTTGTAACGTTCTTAGGGTTGATCCTTCCTTTTTGGAGGTCAGGAAAAGAGAGATATTGGTAAGCTCATTTGGAAAAAAAACGTGACTGAAATTATTTTTTATAATTGTATTGCAAAATATTGTTAAAATTATATTTCCTACTTACTATATGAATATGCATACTAACTTATGTTCTCTCTCTCCTATCTCCTATCTTATGTAATTAACATACGGGCTAAATATGTGCAATTCAGTGGAGGTTGGTTCAATAGGTAAATATATATATATATATATATATATATATATATATATATATATATATATATATGTATATATATATATATGTATATATATATATATATATATATATATATATATATATATATATATATATACACACATATATATATCAATAAAACTTATCATATTGTCATTAATGGACTACTACAAAGGCCACCAATTTAATCTTGGATCACAAGAAATAAACGAAGTTACCATAATAGAGACTGAGACTCAAAAACTTGTAATCATATAAACGTATTATGAGCAAGAGATGTCCTGCTAATGGTCCACCCTAATAGACGTAACTAGTAATGTTACATACATTTCTAATTTTAATTGTACATCCTCTTTATCAATTAACTATGTTTGCGAGACAGGGCAACATTTTCTATAAATAATCATACATTCTCACATAATACCGGGTGGCATTATTTTATAAATTTTATTTTATCCTTCAATCAATGTTTTGTATCAAAGTAAAATAGCATTAGCATTTCAATTTAATCTCATCAAAAACATAAATTTTCTTTATCGAAATAAGAGTGCATTTATAATACAATTTTTGATTAGTGTTCTAATTTGTGATTTAGAATTTATTCCGGAAAATTCTATTTTGAAATAAAACGGAATCAGTACATTGTAATTAAATATTTGAGTATAAATGCTTAGAAGGATTTAATTGTCATGCATAAATTAGTTACGATTTTACAGTAATTATAAATTAAAAGGTTTGAAACGTTTGGTGGGAAACGCATCTTCCATGTATGCGACTTTGCTTTGTAGTAATAATATGAATAGTCTAAAATATTTTTAAATTTATATTTTGTTAACCTTAAACTAATCAGCAGATTAAGTAAATTTTAGAAAAATAGTTTAAACTCAAAAGTAACGATTGTACTTAAAACAAAATGACTTACCCTGCGTCAAAAAAATACACTTGAACTAAATAAAAGTTTTTTTTGTATCAAATTTTAAGCCAAAACTGTTGAGGCTATGATTTGTCATAGCCTTTTATTAATCAGATTAAACCCGTGTTCACGGTTATATTCTATAAATTTCAATAATTAATGTTTGATCAATATATACATTTTAGATTTTAACCTACGTCTTAAGCAATATTACAAGACATGATGAAAATTTATTTGGAATCGATCTAATAGTTTTCATGAAATGCATATATAAAAAAATCAAGAAGTAAATAGAAAATATATAGATGAAATATTCCTTAGGAAAAGTTCAAAAGTTTAAATCAAGTGGGTTCAGTAGTTTTTGCACGATATTCGAATATACCAACACACGGAGGGCAAAAATTTAAAGAAATGCGTTTTAACTTAGATAAACCTAAATAATATAATACATTATTTTTTAAATAACGTCAATGTGCAAATACTCATCAGTTACAATTTTTACATAATGTAACTAAAATTTCAAAACGTTTCCTTGTTTGAGAAAGATATTCTTTAATTAATGATTGCAACAAATTTGAAGTGAAATAAAACTGACAACAATTTACAAAACTTTTTGACATTAAGAAAATATATTAATTTATACGATATTTGTCCCTTCACCAAATTTCTTGACAATGGTTTAATTTTAATTTTTTTATAATTTCACTCACCACCTATCGCTTCTGAAAGTCTCGTTTATTGGGCTCGAGCATTCAATAGATATGCAGAAACTATCTTGGTTCTATAAACGTTCCTTTCGCTAAATTAAACGAATTATTTGGCGTTTTCTCATAATTTAATTAGTGCCCTGTAGATAGGTTGCATATAATTAATAATTATGTATCTTCTTATATCTTAAACACAATTTGAATAACATCAATCGCAAAATCTATTGCAACCCTGACAGTTAACTTGCTTTACCACATATCTCCACAATCTACACGATACGAGATGAAACATTACTCCATCTGTAAATGACATCGTTATTAGTATTACTGGTTAGCTATTCCTTGTGGAATAATTTATAGGTATATAATTAGGTAACGTACAGTGAAACAAATATTGATTACACGAATGCACGCAATTGGAATAATATGTCATGAAAAAGAGGTTTTAACTATTGATGAAGAGCAGATATAACTAGATTTTACTGAAGCAAAATATTGTTGTTATTTTTTTGTACTAGCTAAAACTTTCACACGGTTAAAAATAATATTAACGTATGCTAATAGTTAATCGAAACAGCATATTCTCAGGAGCAGTATAGGTGACCGACTCTGTAAGTGCTCTGTTGGCTACCGATAACTGCCGACTTTTCTCTTGGAAGTTTTTAACCATCTCAGTCCTCACGTCAAGATGCGCGTGTTGACAACTAAATATCTATCGTCTCCCTTATCATTGGTTTAATCTAGGTTCCCCGCGTGTTTTCTTTTGTGTTTTTTTCCGTTTTTTCGTTAGTGCATATACCTTCTTATTTTATACTCTCTTTCGTATTGATCATAATCGGATAAAAGAGCTCAGATTTTTTAGTAGAACTGATTTTGAAGGACATGTGCATTAAAATATTAATCACCATGTGTTCTACTTTTTTGATTACTATTAGATAAATTATGGAAGGTCGGCTGTTTTGCGCATTAAAAGTTTATATTTGATTAAAAGTGAACGAAAGTGCCAATTCCTTGAAATGCTAGTTCCATTCGTTTTTATTATTTCATAGTTAATATATCTTTTTGACAACAATTTCTGATTATTAATTTGAACCGAATTAAAAAAAAACTCGGTACAGTAAAAATGGTCTAGATAAATTTTAATTATGTTGTATTATTTAATCTCTAATTAAATTTAATGTATCTACACATATACTCTTTACTTTCGGCTTTATTCGTATGTTTTTACTTCTCTCTGTATTAGAAAGAACCTTGTTAATTCGTATAGAGAATATCACATTTCGGTATATGACACTTATTACTAAAAGTCATTCGATAAAATTTCACTAGCAGCATTGAGAAATTCACAAAATTTATCCAAGCAAAGAAAGATACCTGGAATTATCGAAAACACTTTCCTGCAGCTTCGTTATATGAAATAAAGCGACAGTATTGAAATAATATTTATTCCCCATAAATAATTCATTCTATACCATCGCAGACAAGCCTCGCATATCAAAGTCCGTTTTAAATTTTGATCAAAGATTTATGTCAGATTTAAATGTAAGTCAAGTTGTTCACAGGCCTTTGATGCTGAAATTTCTCTTTATGCAAAATTTTCCTCTTGAATTCATTATGCAAAATGAATTTAATAGAGGTGTTTATTTGTAAAACTTTTATTTTCTTCATTTGAAGCGCGAATGAATACAACTATAATTTTGTTGATTTAACGCACTTATTTTAATAATGCTTAAGAGGACACTCAAGACATTAAAGTCATTTTAATACTACTATACATGCGCAGAAATTAAGATATATGTAATTAAAACGTTATTGAAAACTTTTATGCGGCCATAGGTTAAAGTAAAATTAAATAATATTTTACATCTCGACAAAACCGACAAAAAAGTCACTTATTTAACCTGATACATAAAAACTCTAAATAGGATTACAAAAAAGATTTTGCTTTAATTTACCATTTATTGTTTCATATTTATCACGATAATTGTTCCTTTGTATTTTCTGGAGGCGTATTATATGAAACAAATTACCCAGAAAAATACAAGTTTCCGTTATGTTTACAAATTCAGATGAAACAGGGAAAGTAAATTCATTGTCCGGTATTATTTAAAGTTAAACATAATTTAATATTATCCAAAATCACACTTATTTCTAGAATGGAATGAGACATTCAATATTGATAAAAATTTCCCAAAAGTTTCTTTCGATATTTTGTGTTTCAGAAGAAAGAATTGAATAATACCAAGAATTCCAGTTTCTCCGTTGTTCACTATTATTCGAGAACCGATTACTCTTAGAGTGACTTCTGACTTCATAGAATATTTTGAGAAGGAAATTTCATTAACACTACCGGTTACGCTAGAATCCTTGTATTAATATGCGAACTGAGTTATTCACAACACATTCATTTTCAATTAAATTTGTGAATATATAAAACTATATATATATATACATATATATATATATATATATATATATATATATATATTTATATATAGATATATATATGCGTCGTCAAAAGCAGACGTCTTTAGTTTTATAGCCTTTATTCTACTCAGACATTATATGAATTGAGTAGAATTTACAAATTTTAACTGAAGTGTATTGAAACGTATAATTTATGTTATATTTTAAACTTAATCTTTCAATATATGTCCAAACAAGTAAAATAGGAGACTCATCATTTTCTTCTTGAATATTCAATACACTATTAACTACCTTTCGATTGTACTGAATGGTTGGAGCGCTGTTGGAGCTCCAGATTCATGAATATTATCATACAATATATTTTGATTATTAACTTCCCTATTTAAACTAAATGAGATATTTTGTTTTTCTTGACTCAATAGAATTTGTTGAAAAACACTTTCATTATCCGGTAAACGTTGTAAATTATATTCATAAACAGTAATATCACAATAAGAAAAATTATTATTTTTAAGATATTTCAACGCAGCCTCAACATTATTGTGGTTTACAATAAAATCTTTATTAAACTTGTATTAAACATTCTAGAAATATGTCACATCTGTTTGCATATTCTATTAATTTCGTAATTTTCTAAGAGACGGCGCTAATAATAATGCGCTAGTATTACGCATCGTTGTTTCGTATTTTTTTATTATTTGATGAAATGTTTAAATAAAAAATAATAATAGGTAAACAAATCTAGACATGACTTTAAATGACTATATTAAATTTCAAATCCAGAGGTATGATAGTTTTTTCGTAAAGTGTACCATAAAACTGTACCGGTTGTGGGATAGGGCTTGCTCCGCTCATTGTAATATGAATCACGCCGTCATATTATATCGATACAAGCAGATTAAATTCACATGAAATAACCCCTCAATTGGTGTCATTAATACCGTAGACGCATGTGCTGAAAACATATTATATAGATAGAGATCGTGGTATTTAATTCGATTGTGCTGTATATAATTGTACAATCATATTAATCTTTAGTAGTTTTTCAGTAAATTATACGAAACATGCTTGATCTTTTCACCATAATCTTTAAATTTTATATGAATAATTGTCAGTTGTATACTTCAAACCATTTCAATTTATACTTGTCAAAAATATGTAATTGATAATATTGGCCTAATTGTGAGCTTAAGCTATCAATTTCATATAATAAAAAGTCATAAACAAAAATAGTCAATACGTGTTGCGTCAGAGCATTAAAAACGATTAAAATGATGCGATATCGATAACAGATATTTTCATTCATTTGTTATGTAATTGATTATATTATCATGAATACTTATGGCTCAACAATAAGTATTCATGAATGCCTAAAAGGTAATATAATATATATGTATATATATATATATATATATATATATATATATATATATATATATATGTATATATATATAATATATACATATATATAAATATATATATATCTATATATATATATATATATATACATACTTCAGTGAAACTTAAGAGTACGATTATCAGTATCTAACAAGAAATACGTCTAACGAAAAATTACTCGAAAAACCAGTTTTGCTTTGACAACAATATTTATTCTATTTTATTTCATTTTTTTTTAGAAGGGTAGAAATATTTCAATGTACACTGGAAACGTATAAAGAAACTTGGGTTCTAGATAGATGGAAATCTGTTTAATTAATGATTAGCCTTTTTGATAAATTGCACAGTAGACAAACTTTTTGGTCTTCATTCCAATAATATAATTTTTACTATTGTTTCTGACAAAATATTCTGTATTTCGACTTCTAGTCTCGTTTGTGAATTCTATGATACCGTACTTGTTGGTTTTATCAAGAGTTTAGAAACCCGATATTTTACGAAATTCAATATAGGATATCTAAAAAGTTTTTAATAAAACCAAAGAAATGTTCGCGTTTACGATGTTTTTACACCTGGGAAAGACATGCCAGCTTACATATTTTTATAGTACAAATATTAGGAATGTTTTCTTACGCTTTAATAGAAATAGTGTATACCCTTAAACTAATGCAAAGTCTTTACATTAAAGTATTTATATATATATATATATATATATTTATATATATATATATATATATATATATATATATATATATATATATATATATATATGATAAGCAAGTGCAGACGGAACACCTTCGCAGTGCGAGTTCTACCGGTACTCAAATGACTCATTTGACATTTTAAGATGCTGGAGAATATTTTCTCTTAGTTCAAATGTACTGAAAGAAGATTCATTTCGAAGACTGCTGTTGCAAAGGAATAAATAATTTTGAAATAAATCATACAGCACATAAAGCAATAAAACAACATTTTGTAAACATTATTTTTGTAAGAAAGTAATCTCCGATATGAGAATAATGTAGTTTGTGCCTCCAACGCGGTCTCCAAATTATAATAAGTTATCGAAATACTCCACAAAGGCATCTAATAACCACGGATAAACTTGTGAAAATAAAATAATTTTATTATATCTTAGTTGTCCTTTTTACCATTTAAGATTAGTTAAGAAATTTGTAAGTTTCTAAATCATACAAATATAGCCTAAAAGAGTTAAATTTATGTAAAATAAGTTTTAGGTAATTTATTTTAATGACAGTTTAATTACCTTCAATTTAGGCAATTAAATACCGGCAAGCATTTTGTAGACATCGTGCATTAAACTTTGTTTATATACTAAATACACCTTACGAAGTCGTTTCAGTCATCCCTTGTTTACGAAGATTAAATCTCATTTAACGCTTTTCCTCGTGGATACTCTTATGAGATTTGACAATTTTAATGGATTTGGTCTACTAATATGCGCTCATCTTATTATTTTAATTAGATCGTTATGATTCCTCAAAACTTTCGAGTTGATCGTATTATGTTTCATTAGTTATTATTTCGGAGAATTATAAAAAATATGTTAGTTGCTAAAGTTGATTTAATTCACCAAAAAGGCAAATTAATTAAATATTAAAAATAAAATATGCCAGTTAGAAGTTTAAGACAGGTCTCAATGTGTTTCTATTTTAAAATATCCATTAGAGTATTTATGTTGCCAAAATTTATCTGAAATTCGAATAGCAACTTCGAGCACGAATTACGCCCAGAAAAAGAAGGTCTTCCCGAGTTTTGTTAATATCAAGCACATTATTTAATAAACTTTAAGATATTCGTTAGGTAAAATTTTATATTCTATGTAGAGAGTGACCTATTCAATGAAAAATTATTCTGCTGTAAAAGGTTAGAGTATTGCACGATAACCACTTTAATAGGAGATATAGATATTTTATATATATGTACATTTTAATAATACTGAGTTATATATTTGTATATTAATTTATCTTGCCATCAGTTTTTTTTCAGTTTGCTAAATTTTCTATTAAGAAACTAGCAAACGATTAGGAGTCATTCTTTGATATCTAGTATAGTCCCAGTATTTTTAATACATGCTGTTTTACACATAAATGTTAACTTTGTTTCAATTTATTTCGATTACGTTACATTTTATTGCATGAAAAATTTCCGAAAATGCTTGTGAACTATATTTATCATAGAATGGCTTTTTAATATTTTTTCAATAATTTTTAAATTGCGTTGAGCGTTTCTGCTATTATTTTCAATGAAATTGCAAACATGTTTGTATTGAAAAATCTATATCGAACATGTGAATATTTTATTCATATATTGGCATATATTGTGAATAATTTATTCATATACAGAATACAAAATATGAAAATATAATAACTTGCTATTGTTTATATATTAATACGATTATTTAAATATTTTTTATTTTTACCGATTTAGACACGGTTTTCTACGAAATGTTTGGGTCTAATCGGCGATGGTACTCAGATAGTTATTATGACGTTAGGCTACCAGTGGGCGTTTCAACATTTTGTTGCAAACGAATTTTCCCATTTATCTACAAAATAGTTTGACCGATTTAGGCACGGTTTTCTGCGAAATATTTGGAATAATCGGCAATGGTTTTTAGATAGATGTTGTAGTGTTAGCTCGTCAGGAGGCGCTGCAATATTTTGTTCAAAGGAATGCTCCCATTTATCTCCAAAATCGCTTGACTGATTTAGATACGGTTTTGGTAAAAGAAGTATAAAATAAAAAGCAAAATTGAAAAATTAAAAAATACCCACAACTTGTAATTGAAAAACGATTTAATATTTTTTTTGAAAATCCCCGACTAAAGACCCCGAAGAATTTATTAATGTAATTACAAACCCAAGAAAATCCGTCTTTAGAAATAACCAAAATAAAATCCCAGAACAAGAAATTCGATATAGAAATTGAGCATCATGAAAATAAGAAAGTGATCGCTCTGGATATTGTCACTTCTCTTCCGGATACTACATTTTTGAAGTAAAAGCTTGCCGTTATAAGGCAAAGGGTAGACTTTGCCGAATTAATGACGATGCAGAATGAAAATTCTCAAAACAACATACACCTATAAAAATAAAAGTCATGGAATATGCTTCTTCCATATGGGCTCATGCATCTATGATGTTCTTTAATGAAAAAAAAGATCAATGGAAATTCTTACTTGAACTGTCAACCCAGGAGTAAATAAGCACTGTTTCAGAGAAACTCGTGTTATATTTTGTATTCTGTAAATGAAGAAATTATTCACAATATATGCCAATATATGAATAAAATATTCACATGTTCGATATAGGTTTTTCAATACAAATATATGATTCCGATTTCATTGAAAATAATAACAGAAGCTGCAATTAACACAACTTAAAAATTGTTTAAAAAATATTAACAAGCGATTCTATGATAAATAAAGTTCACATGCATTATTGAACATTTTTCATGGAATAAAATGGAATGCAATCGAAATAAATTGAAACAAAGTTAACATTTCTGTGTAAAGCAGCATGTATTAAGAAATACTGAAACTATACTAGATATTGAAGAGTAACTCTTAACTTAATCCTCTGTTAGTTTCTAAATAGAAAATTTAATAAACTGAAAAAAAACTGTTGGCAAGATAAACTAATATATAAATACAAAACTCAGTATTGTTAAAATGTACATATATATCAAATAATTATATCGCCTATTGAAGTAGTTATCGTGCAATACCCTAATCTTTTAATGTGGAACATTTTTTCATTGAATATCGCTCTACCTAAAAGTAAAATTTGACCTAACGGATATCTTTAAGTTTACTTATCCTCAATTCCTTATATGATGAAACCTTATTAAATAATGTGCTTGATATTAACAAAACTCGGGAAGAACTTCTTTTACTGGCCGTAGTTCATGACAGAAGTTGCAATTCGAGTTTCAGATAAATTTTGGCAACATAAATACTCTAAAAATTATTTTAAAATGGATACACATTGAGACCTGGCTGAAACCTCTAACTGACATATTTTGTTTTTATGATTAATTTTCCTTCTTGGTGAATTAAAACAATTTTAGCTAATAACATATTTTTTTATAACTCTCCGAAATAATAACTAATGAAACATAATATGGTCAACTCGAAATTTTTGTTATTGGATACCTTCCTGGAATATTTCGATAATTGTTTATAACTTGGAGATCACGACCATTCTCATATCAGAGATTACTTTCTTACAGCAATAATGTTTACAAAATGTTGTTTCATTGCTTTATGTACTATCTTCATATTTTAGTTCAAAAATGATTTATATCTTTGTAAAAGCAGTCTTCAAAAATCTTGAATCTTCTTTCAGTCCATTTGAACTAAGAGAAAATATTTTCCAGCATCTTAAAATGTCAAATGAATCTTTTGAGTACCGGTAGAAAACGCACTACGCAGGTATTCGGTCTGTACTTGCGTATCGTGTATATAAATACTTTAATGTAAAAACTATGCATTAATTTAAGGGTATACACTATTTTTATTAAGGCGTATGTAAACATTCTTAATATTTGTATCATAAAAATATGTAAGCAAGCATATCTTTCCCAGGTGTAAACACATCATAAACTCAAACATTTCTCTTTTTCAAGGTTGCATAACAAAACTAGCAATCCTTATAATTTTGCCATCTCCATCTTCAGCTAGCAGCTGTTTTACTTGGAGATTACTTGTACCATAAAGCGATAACTTGGCACAGCTATATATATAAAATTTTTGTAGGCGACAAAATTATGAAATAAAATATTGAAAACATTTTTATATACACGTAAAATATGGGTGAATTTTTTTCGCATACTCCATTGTGTAACTCCATTGCATCTATCATTTAGTAATTGTTTTAGGAATTATATTTTACAAAATATTAAACTTTAAATTGTTCACTTTTGTTAAAGTTGCGCATCTCATTATTGTATGCATACGCATGAAATAAAGAAACAAAATAAAATTAATTTGTTAAAGTAAATTTAGTAGAATCGACAGTACTTTAGATTTTGTACTTTGACTAAATTTTATCTCAACGGGAAATGAGATTTGTGGTTCAAGTTTAAACCTTTATATGCTGCTAATTGTACCTATTCTAAATAAATGTTATTATTTTATTTTAGGATATTATAATATATGTTTCCTCCCGCTTAATTATTTAAGCTATAACTAAATTTTTTTTTGTCAGGAAGTATATATTATTGATACCTTATGATAGAAAAAGTAATTTTATTTCAACAAGGAAGGGGACCATCGATGCTTGAACCAGATTTACAGGTGCGCGGCTTTCAAATAGTTATATTTATAGACATAAAGCAACTTTTATTTCCGGATAGAGCTTTAAAATAGTAAAACTATTTATTTTAACCTTTATGTATTTATAGTATTAAAATATAACATTTAAAATAATTTGTTTAATTAATAAAAGCTATCCCAATAGTCTCCGAATTCATCATGAAGTCATGTCAATGCAAATTGACCATTATTTTAAATTATATTTTTCTCTAACCTACGCTTAACCTATCGTATTTTTCCGAATGTTTTCTTTGCTAGCAAAGTATTGAATTTAAACTTTTATTAAACATAGTTTTACAAGAAATGTTAACATAGAAGTAATATTTTGGCTGGAGATATTAATTAATGTAGTCTACCATTTTTTGATTATCATATTGCAATATGAATATGAATAAGACCTGCAAAAAATAGACACATTTGAGTTAAAAAGTAAAACTATGATATATAATACTTTTTTTGTAAAAGAGTTAAAATTTACATATAATAAGATTGTTATTTCATCGTTATGATAGATATTCGAAATTAAAAACATTCGTTGCGCTAGTTCGTTTTTTAAATTTAATTAGTATTTTCCGTTTTATTTTCCAAAATATCTAAACTAATATTCCTTCAGTGGATTTGCTAAGGTACTTTTTTCCGTATTTATATATATTGAGGGACCTATATCAATGTAACTTAGATACAACACTAAGCTTTTGGGGAAAATATCTGAAAGTAAAAAAGTTAAATTTAATGTATATTTAGTATATAAATAAGTTAGCTGCAATGTAAGGTCCTCGTTTTATTTGATTCTCATTTAACTTTATTACAAATGTTGAATCTTTAAAATAAACCCCTATATGAGGGTCGGGACATATAGTTTTCTTTATTTTGATATCACTTTTACGAGGATTCGGTCAATCAACTCTATTTACGTTTTCAGAAATCTTTATTAAACATAATGAAATTATCGGAATTTTTGTTTAGTAAGGTATTCTAAACAATTTCGTGAGGACAAAGAATTTTGGTTGTATTAACCTAAAACTAAGTAGTAAAATTGTCTGCTAATGATATAGCATTTTAATAATGAAAAGAAAAGATTTATTTACTACCTTATGTAAAAACGCCACTTTCCTGCTATAGCATTAATGTGTCATATTATTGTCAATTGGAGAAAAATTTACACCAAAAGCATCATTTTTGTAATGTCACGGAATGAAAGGTTTTTATCATTACATTTCAACATTTCTCATTACATTTCAACAATCATAATTGTTTTAAATTTCTTCCGAAATTAGATTAAAATTCACCGATTCAGTTTCTTCTCGTAAATTTAAGACAAGACCTGCAAAAATGCGTTTTTTGTTCTTTTATAAGAACTGAATTATTTCTACTGAGCCTTTGTATATAAAATAAAGATTTTTAGTTTGATTATACTATGTGGTACTTTTAGATTGCGTTTAAAAAAAGATATTAGGAACAAAAAAACTTATCATTTGTATTTGACATAAGTTTAAATGCTATAACTCGATTGTAATCGATAAGTAACTTGTCTGGTAGTGTATTAATTTAATAAATTTCGATATTTTTTTAATTAATATAGTAATTTAGTAAATTTCAATATTTTATTTATTTTAGCAAATCGGAAACGGTGACGAATTGATTGACTGGTTGAAAAGGTTACTAACAAATAGTAATTAATGGAATTCCTAACGGTTAGGGAGAACGTTTTGCAAAAATAAATTATTTCAACAAAATGTTTTAAAAAATTAATGAAGTGATAGAAGTTTTATTGATTTATAAAACTCTAAGAACTGCCCAAATAACAGGTTTAGCAAAAATATATTTCTGCATCATGAGTTGAATTTCATTGGTCTACTTATATTTTAACTAAATTTCCGTATACCTGACATTCATCTGATACAAATACGTAAGCCGTCGAGAGACCTAGTGTGAACATACGTATATATTCACACGACGTCGAAAAGACGACGATTTTTAGTGATAATATAGTTATCGGTGCTACTTGTAAGACAATCCTCCGCCAATGATTAATGAAAGCGGCGCGATGTGACACGTGGATCGCAGGTATTCTAAACGCAAACGAGTGAGATTCAAACTGTTTACTATTACAGATAGAGAATATTGCACTGAAAATAATTGATCTGGCGCACTTAAAATATGTTCCTTTTCACAAAAATAAAACAAAGAATATATGTAATCCAATAAGACAATAAAGTCTAACTTATATTAGAAGAAAACATTTGTTGCAAATATTTGGATTCGACGCACGACTTTGTTTGTTGACCAAAAACTTTTGTTTGTAATTGCATTGCAAAACTATTTTTCAAATCATATTACCCACTACAATGTGAAGATACAAAGGTACTTATTCTCCCTCTCTTATTCTTACTATAAATATTCCGGTATAATAATTATCCTATGTGATGAAAGACGGGTTGGTTAAGTAGTTTAAGTATGAAAAAGAAATAAATTACTGGTCACACAAACTTGATTCTGCATTCGTAATATTATAAATCTTTTAGGAAAATATAATATTGTAATTAATATTAAGATGTGTAAGGGCGATACTGTGCAGACAAATTCTCGCCGTCTGCATTCGCAAAACATTTCCAGTCACTTTTGTCACTACCATTATTCGAGACCTACTTAATATACCAAGGTATAACTCACATAGGTAATAAAATGATTTAGGTGATGATTCACTCAATCATCATCTAAATCTCTGACCAACTGGAAAGTCGACTGAGAGATTTGAAATTGTTTTACGAAGAGACGGAAGTAAAAAAAAATGGTGAAAGGGTTATCATATTGTTTAAAAAAGTTAGTTTGGCAGTTAAGCACAGTTAATAATATAAAAAATCTATATAGTTTGCGAAAACGACTATTTTTTCTACGACATGTTTTTAAGAGTGTGATTTGGAGTGGAAAACCATGTTTTAATAGCGTCTACTCCTTGTCATTTGGGCATGATTTGGAAATTAAAACAAGGATTAAATTTTCAAATTGTTTTAAACTTCTTCCATTTTATATTTCTCGCTTCTTTTCAGTATTTCTCTTAATAAATTTTCAGACAACATCGACAAATAACAAAACCTCAGATAACACCGGGTAGCATCAGTTTAAAATTTTTGTTTTAAATTTCAATCAAAGTAACATAAACAAAATTGAAATTAACAATTTGATATTTACTTGGTATTATCTAATTTGTGGTTTACAATTTATTTCGGAAAATGCTTATCAAAAATAGAACAAAATCAGTACATCATGATTAAATATGTGAGTAGAAATGTTCAAATTTTACCGTATTAACAAATAAGAGCTTTGGTGAGAAATGCATCTTTCATTTGTTTCAACTCACCTCTTTACTACTGGCACAAGTATTTCAGAAAATAATTAAATGAATAGTCAAAAAATATTTCTAAATCTATATCTTTTAGCTTGTAAACCAATTAGTGGATTGAGTAAATTTCAGATAAATGTTTTAATCTCAGAGTTCCAGTTATATTTCAGATAAAAATTACATATCTTAATTGGAAAAATATTTGCACACAAAAGTACCCTTGAACTAGATTAAAGTTTCTTTTGAATTTTATCTTGAACTTTAAGACGAATTTTTTAACAGTCTCAACAATTTTTATTTATCATTTTCAAACTCACGCACTGGGTCTTATTCCCTAAATTCCAATCATTTAAGTTCAGGATCTTAACAGGACATTTGAAAAAAAATATATACTTTAGATTTTAACCTGATCTTAGTAATATTTTGGTACAATATGCAATTTTTATCGGAATCCATCTAGTACTTTTATGTTATGTTTCAATAAACCAATTAACGGGTAAATAGAAAAAAGATCGATAGAATTTTTCCTAAGAGAAATAGGAAAAATTTAAAAGGCTCAAATAGTACCTTCATTTTGTTTTGCTATGTTACTCCAGTTTCCTTCAAGTCAGTACTTTCCGTGGTAGATCTACTAAATTTTAAATTTTATTTTACCTTCTCGGATTGATCTTGTGGTATTTTGAAGCGCTGATTACGAATATGTAGATTTTCCCGATGACCATCAGTTTTCTTGGAAAAGCCCTATGTATGAAATCGCAAAAAAAACATTTTACTAAGTAAAAAAATTCTATTACGATAAAGAAAGAATTATATGACTTTAAAATGTTATAAATACATTTAAATGACGTTAATAAATATAAAATACTTTTGTGCTATCTTGTTTTTTTTACCAAAGCTCCGATTGTGAGACTTTCACTTAAAAATCCGATTTAGCAACAAACAATAGTCTGCCATCATCCTTTTATTCCACCTTACCTGATAACGACGTTCCATCTCTTTCAAATTCTGATGAATTGTTTTCTGATGAAACTCTTCACTTCCAGTTCCCAAATTATCAAGAAATAGTCCAAGTGCGAATTAAGGAAGTGGGGGAGTTCAGCTGCATCTTTTGGCAGGCTTAGATCTCTCGTTAAGTCATTCATTTCTGACCGTGAAAATAACTGTTTTCCATTTGCAATTGTATCAAATTGAACTTCAAGTTGAGATACCTCTTCGACATCACCGCCCATGTCTTCAGCCTTTATTGAGATTGTGAAGGCGGTGCAACGTTTGAGCCTCGATGCACCGCGTGCGTTGTCGATTGCACGGTTGGATATATCAATTCCTTTTTTGTTTTAGAATGATAGCTTGCAGTCTGGTAACAGAAAGAATAACAGTTTTTAGTGTAATTGTGAGATTATCTCCATAACATAGGCAATTGTAAATTAAAGATATTTTCCTGCCCTTTTGAAGTTCACGAACACATATAGTGCAAATTTTACGTGGACCCACTGTTTGTCCTGGTTAGCGATTTCTTGGTCAAAATATATGTTATAAACCTCATTTATGAATTCGCTAAGGTTATGATTCTGTTTTGTCAGCATAAAGTGCCCACAAATATAACAAAAATTGACCGGTGAATTTAAACACTTTCACTTCGATATCTTTTAAGTGAGCATTACGAATTTCATGAAAGTACGGATTTCGTAAAATCAATGATGTTGCTATTTACACAAAAATCTATTTATCTACTCTTATTAACCTTTTACTAACGATATAAGTTAATTACGGTTAAATGATGTCTTTAGCAAAGACCTAAAAATCCACCTTTTTTCTAATAAAAAGGGTATGTACTAACCATTCAATGTATTTTTTGTTCAATAAGAAACAATTGAAATAAAATATCAGTTCTTGACTAAGTAGGCCCAGGTATTTTTGGAAAAAAAAACTATGCTAAATAACTAAAAATCTCGACGTGATGGAATTGTTTTAGTATTTTTCCAATAATAACCCCCCAAATTCGATAAAAATAAGTTATCAAATCTAAAAGGGGAAAACCACTGTAGGATTGTGAATCGATTATACTATATACGGATAGAAAAAATTCAATAAAATGCCATTTTTGAAAGTCTATTTTATTGGGTTCAATATGCGATGCTATGAAGAAACCATCCTAGTTTCATAAACGTTTCCTTTCAATTAAACAAAATATATGGCGTTTTCTCACATCTTAATTTAGGTGCCGTAGATAGGTTGCGTATAATGAACATATTGTTAATTATATGCATTTTAATAATTTAGTGAAAATGAGAATAGTGTTTAGTAATCATCAACAATGTAATCTATTGGAATTTCAGTAGTTGACTTATTTTACCACATATCTACCCACGTCTGATACGAGATGAAGCACTACTCCGTCTGTAAATGACATCACTATTGACATTATTAGTGAGCGATTTCTTGTGGAATAATTTATAAGTATGTGATAAGGTAACTTACAGAGAAACAGATGTTGATAACACGGATGAATACAGTTGGAACTATATATTATTAAAAGGAGTCGTAAATTATAAGCAGAATTAACTAAATTTTACTGTATCTACCAAATTTTTGAGATTATTTTTGAGTACTTGGTAATAGATTTATATGATGACAAATAAAATTAACATTTGTGAATCGTTCAATCGGAGCAGCCTAGTCTCGCAGACTAGTGCAGACGACCTACTTTTGCAAGTTGTGGGTTGGCGGCCGATAACTGCCGACTTTACCCGTAGAAGCACCGTGGTAAATTTTCTATTGTCCTACCCCTGACGTCAAGACACGCGTGTCGACAACTAAATGTTGTCGACACGCGTGTCTCCTTGTATTCCCCGCCTAATTCCCTTCTTAATTCCCTCTTATATTTCCTGCGTGTATTTTTTTTTGTGTGTTGTCATTTACTCCGTTAGTACCTTTTTATTTTCCATATCAAGAGTATTTGGCCAAAGTAGCTTTGATTTTCTAGTAGAACTGATTTTGTAAGTCATGTGTAAAATGTCACATGTCACATGTTCTATTCTCTCCCCGATATTCTGAACAAATTATGGTCCGTCGATAACACTGCGCTTTAAAATTTATATGAGCGTAAGTGTAAACGAAAATGTCAATATCTTGAAATGCTAGTTCCATTGGTTTTTAATATTTCAAAGTTAATGTTGGTATTTGGGAATCATCTTTTATTTTTTAATGGAAATTTCTGACAGTATGTGAGGTTATATAAATACGTGTAAATGTTCGTTTAAATAATATCTGCCTTTATTCAGAGAAGTTGTAACCTTGAAAAAAAGGCACTCGCCAATCGGCTTTCAGCGATTAATACAGAATGTATATTAGGACAGATAAAAGGAGCCGTTTGTTCCATTTACACTTAGTAAATATAATACTCTTTTTAAATATCCACGAAAGTATTTTCATAATGATAAAACGTTGATTTTTCTGTTGTTAATTTTATTGAAAATTAAAAATTTCCTTTAGAATTATTGAGTCTTTAAATATATGATAAATAAAAGAAAATTCGATAAAATAAAAGCTGTCTTAAATAATTTTCACCATATTTCATTAAAAAGTCGCTTATCAGAACTAATTTATTTAAACTCATAATTTATGCTATATTCGTATTTTTTTACTTCTTTTTTATTCCAAAAAAACATTTTTTTTTCTTAATTTTAATAGAGAAAATAAGTCTTTAGCATATGATGCATATTATTAAGTCAATATAAAAGTTTCCAGTTAAACTCGTAAATATATAAAACGTTATTTCATTAACTTATTCATCATTATTAATAGAAGTCCTACAAGTAATTTGTTATTAACAATCCTGTGTTAAAAAATTAAAAGATTGAGTTAGATTTAATTGATAATACGCTTATAAAGTTTTTATTTTCCTCTACTGCATATTATCCACTGCGTAACTAAATTACTTTAGAAAATAATGACTACGAAAAAAACTTATAATTCATTAACCAACCGAAATTATATGAACTTGCTAAAATTTATATATGTTAACTACCATGTATTGAAGTGTATTATTTATGATATATTTTAAACTTAATCTTTCAACGTAAGTTTAAAAATTTAATAGCAATCTTAAATATAAGACGAAACTTACGGTACCTCAAGAATGATTTCGGGCAATATATATAATTTTGTTAAAATATCGGTTTTTTAGACAAAATATCACAAGAACTTTTAATATCATCCAGGTATAATTCTTTGGCTGATATACTTAGTCGTAATACAAAATAACTTTTTCAAATATATCTTATATTTATTCTTCAATATTTTAAGAATAATATAATTAAATTAATTAAATAATTGTTAATGGTTAGAAATGTAGCTCCCACTGAAAGTGATAGCAGCAAGTAGCAGGTAACGCAGCACATAGTAATCCAAAATTCTCTAATGCATATTAAAATGAATAAAGTGTAAAATCGGAATTCATACTGTCGTTAAACTCTTTTTGTATGAAAGACCACATAATGAAAGAAATTTATTAAACTTATCATTCCTTCTATTAAATTGTTCGTATTTGGATAAATCAATTACCAACAGATGAATTAAAGTAGGCGAATTAATAGATGTCGCAGGCATCTTTACCGAACAGGTTCACCGCATTGCATATGAAAAAGCTTTGCACAAAATGTTAATTCGCCAGCGAATATTTGTGGATATTTTGCAAGTCATAAAGAAGAATCCAGCGGAATTTTTACATTGCTTTGAGGTAAAGGACGAAATCTGCAAACATCGCCATATCCTAGAAATATATGAATATCAGGAAAAAATATTTCAATGATTTAAATAAAACTTTCACCTAATAATTCTTCCAGTTTAGATTAAAATCCAGGTTACCTTTATGCCGTGCATTGCCGTAGGGTCGTTCAGTGCATCTATTTGCTTTTTGCTTATATATGTATTTGTTTATTTGAGCTTCACGTAAAATTAATAAAGTGATTTGAATTAGAGCTTTTACTTAGATAATTCCTGGCATATTTATGTAAAATGTCAAAACCTTTTTTAATGGAAAATTGAAAACATATATATATATATATATATATATATATATATATGTATATATATATATATATATATATGTGTGTGTATATATATATATATATATATGTGTATATACATGTATGTACATATATATATACACTGAAAGTTATATCAATATCTATGTGCAATATTACAGGAGTATTACGTAAGTTAAATATTTCTGTGTTTAATTTTATATGAAACCCTCGTAGTATGAGTTCTACTCTTACTTGAAGCACTGTTAATACACATGTTATGATTCCATAAATCAAAAGAAAAAAATATATATTTTTCCGTCGGTTTATATGTATGACACTGTTTTTTTCTTACGAAATGTTTAACGTAGAAATTTAAAATTTGATACAGTATATTAGCTTATAGGCATGCATATTTCCCGGCAGAAAAGGTAATAAATTCTTACTTAAATCAGAATTTTGAAGAGCCAACAATTCATAAGATATTCTTGAAGACTTTGACAATTACCATTTTCTACCATTTTAACTTTAAAGCTGCCGAATTCAAATGATAGAAAAAATTAACTTACGCATTATTTAGGAGAAAACCTATAGCATCCTGGTATTGTATATATTAAAATTTTTAAATAATGTAGTAGCAATATTTTGATCTACATTTTGAAATGTTTCAAGTTTCAAATTTTCATATGTACCTAAGTATGTACGGATAACCTTAGGTCGAGTTCTACTAATGTTAGTAGGTTTTATTACTTTGCAAAGTAGGTGAGATTCTGAACAATGCAATATATTTAATAATCGTTATCCTAATTTTACTTAGGGCCTGATACAACATTAAGACATCTGTATGTTCGTTCAGTCAATGGGGCGGGTCCAAAGTGTTTTAAAATATGTTAAATTTGGTAGTGATATATTGATTGGAATTTTCTTAATATATCCACGTCAATTATTATACCATGTTGGCGCGGTATTGGTGGTAACTGCGCCATAAATCTCTTAATTCAAAATTGTTTTCTAAATAAATTCTAAATGAGAGTTAAGAGATAAATTCCTGGTGCGCGCTCTGAGTGTTTCAAAAACCGCACTGTCTGCTTGACTATATTTATGGTTGTTGTTAGTTGAGTATATGTCAGTGGCTGTTGAATGACAACGTCAACTGAAATGACATGAATGTTATGTGCGAGAATTAGATAAGAGGCACTTGTCTGTTTATATACTTGATATTCCGTTTGTATTGATATCTTAATTAACAGTGTACATTTTTCTTAATCTGAAAAATAATTATAATAGATAAAAAATTATATATATATACACCCACAATTATACAAACGGATTTTGGATGACCGATATTCAATAAATATTAAAGATTAAGATATATATGTATATATATATATATATATATAAATATATATATATATATATATATATATATATATATAAATATATATATACATATATTTTTTTCTTTTTTCCATTATTGACAAACATTTTATGAAACGATTTGAATATATTTAACAGCATGTAGGGATGAATATGAAAGACTGAAATTATTTTTGGTAACGCAAAATCTTTGGTCTAATCATAATACATTTCTTTATTATATTTGTAAATCAAGTTGTAGCGAATGTGGCAAATAAAAATAAATGAAATACACTGTCTGAAGTAGGTCGATAGTAGAGCGATATATGATACGAGAGTAGCGGGCGGGAGTGTACATATTTATTTGCATAACGTGCGTGTGTTGAGCCAGTGAGATAATTCGGTGTGCCTGAACATTACAATGTTCATATATATTCACTGAGTTCCAGTGGAGAATATTAGCGTGATCCTGATTATTTTAAGTTATATATTCTTAATTAGTCCTTCTTTTGAAGCATTATAATTAGATTCAGTCAGTTACTACTCTCCACATACGGCAGTAGATTTACGCCTGCGCAAAATATTATAATTCTTTCTTGAAATATAAGTTTGTTTGTTCTTTAAGGCCGATTTAATGGTAATACTTTCGGTTCAGTGAACGGTTCAGTAAAACTAAACCAGTTTTTTTCAAAATAAAATTGTAGTTTTGAACATCAATCACGGTTATAAAACATCGTGGCAAAAATATTGACATACATAAAGAAATATGCTATAGTCATTAAAATGTATCAACACAGTAACAGTGCTGATAAATATTATTGAATTCATTATGCTCCGGCACTGCGTAGCTAAAATTCTTTAGACGATAATGTATTCAAACATTATTACTATCTTGTAATAAAACGACATTAAACAGTAAACGGTATTTATAACTTCTACGGGATGTATGGGTAAGTCTATGGGTACGGAATCTATGTTAGTGTACAATTAAAGAAAGATATGAGTACTGACAAATTCCATTGTACAAATTCCACCATAAATACTTATCCAGAAAAAAACAAGATAAATTAACCTATTACATATATTTTCATTTTTGTATCTAACAATGTTTGCTTTTCATTACAAAATCTTAATACATTTATTGTAGCACCGCATTTTAACTTGTACAAAAATTACCATATCATACATCATAATTATTTCAACGATACCTTAATTTATTACTTTCAGATAGAAAATAAAAATAAAGGACAAATAATTGGACTTCTAATTCTACATATAAAGAGAAAGGGGTCTATCCATCTGCACAAAAAAAAATGAATGTACGACTTGAGCATAAATAGAATTCAAAGAGAGCAGTAACGTATGTAGAGAGTAGTAACATGAAATTTAAAAATGTCGGTCAAATACAAGCTGCACTTGAGCCATAGTTCTGCACAATCAGACCCCGCTTAAATTACTAATAGTGACCACATTTCGAATATTCCAAAATAGCAATTATGGGAATATAAACAATTTAAATGTCTATGACAATTATTTACACTAGAATCTTTCAAATCTATTATAATTGATTCAATTTATATGTAATTCTCAATGTTTATGATTTCTTTCAGATTTTTTAACGATTATTTCAATGATAGGGACAGGAGACAGCAATTATCAAGCGTTTGTCGTGCATAGGACTTATATAAATACATAAAAAGAAATTGCATTTCACGTATTGATGACTTCCTGCTTAGATATGTTTTCATTTCATACCTCACACGATCCATTTGAATATGTTTCTGTTTTTCCCAATTCACTCTTAAAATTAACCCCAGAATCAAAATTGTGATTTTTATACCACAGACCTCTAATTGGGCTATATAGAGAATGGTCTCTGTGTTAAATTTCAAATTTTTACTTCGTAGATTTTCCGAGAAAATCGCCCGTAAAAAAAGGACGAACCTTTGTACACCAAGACATTCCATTTTTACTACTTTACCACGAAACTTAAAAAAAAACAAAAATACTATGCTATTAAAGTGATATCGTGCCTCCGTGGATTATGTTGAATGTCAACATTTTAATGCGTAAATCTAATAGATGGCACCTGTTTTTAAAAATGTATGTCCTATTGAAAATTTGATATTCTAAATCTATGGAAACTTTATAGTAAACCTTGTACAGTATGTCAAATAGACCGATATCTACATCAAGCGAGATGAAGGGTTAAACCGCGGCGGCGGCTTTCGGAGATGACGTCGCTATCGGCACCACCTGTGAAGCGATCCTTCGCCGAATAATTAATGGGAATTTCGTGACGTGATTTATGAAATATAAGTGCTTCTAAAGCGAAGATATGCTGTGAACCGTTTGCTAATAAAATGTGGTCAACGTAATAAAATTTTAGCTAAATTTTCAGCGGGTGAATGAAACATTTTAATTTTTTTTAAATATAAGGAATAAACCTTTTCTACAAATTTTTATATGCTTGCTGTTATACTAAGAAATTTTCACGGGAAATAAAATCGTGCAATGAATAATTTATTTTTAGAAATAGGTTATTCAGAAAATTTAATGATATTAGTGTTTGTATTGGAGCTGTTTTGAAATTCTGCGTTGCATTGGCTGCTTACAAATTGTGAGAAATCGTCCTAATTTTAGTTAAAGAGAAAAAAACGCGGAAACTGAATTTTTATAATCACAATCTCTAATAATATAATTGTTTTAGCTTAGAAGCCTTTGAAATAAAATCTGTAAAAGTTTTTGTTTTAACCCAGGTACCAAACAGAGGCAGAAAAAATAAGACTTTTTCCATTTAATTATATTAATAATTGTCTTCCATGAAAACATGTTTTGTGTGTAATGTTGCTACTGACCTTCAGAAAGAGCTTTTATGATTTTATGCATTCGAAAACCTTTAACATTAGGTTTTGCCGTAGTTCAGTCAGTTTAACCTCACACACCATGAGTTTAAATTAAAAAATAATATCATTTACAAAAATAGCATAGGATTTCACACGACAACCTTTGTTCTACTAAAATTTAGATTTTAAATATAATATAATTTCAAATGTAAATAATTTATTTAAAAAAAATTTTGTTTAAGTGAGTTTTTTTACGATTAACTGGCTGTATGTAATATTGTGGTACCTGAAAGATGCCGAGCTGTAGGAAAAATTTATGTTGTAAAATTATTAATATTCTATGTAATATTTACTTACTTTTGAAAGCGGTTGAATTGGAACTTATCGATAATAAATTAAACAACATTTTTAGAATAATAAACCTGAATAAGAGAGTATTTAGTACATATTACATAAAAATATCTCCCCAAAAATTTATCTGTTGGTAAGTACATGGACAAATATTTGAAATTTATAACTGAATTTTAAAACTAAAATTCAAGAAGGTGATACCAAAAACTTTAATTTTTTTAAAGTTTTAATGGTTTTCAAAACATTCTTTCTAGAAAACCTTTTGGATGTTACTGTTTTTAAAAGTCTTAACTGTTCATAAAGTGTCCATGTACTTTGATTGTATTTAATAATTCTTCAATTAACATTCAACCGCTTAAAAAAACGAAAAAAATTAATAAATGTATCCCAACACAGTCTTTGGTTCTCAAAGTACTGAAATATACTTTTATCCGTCACATTTAAAAAAATTATATTGAAAATATATTCAAATTTAACCGTTAAAAAGATTGTACTGAAATTTACACGTTAAAAAGAACGTTTAGTTAAAAAGTTGTAACCTTCAGTAATGCAATCTATCTCGATACCAAAGAAGAGGGATGACTAATAAGATATATCCATCATCATACTAAGGATTCAAAACAAAGATTATAGTCAATTAATATGAAGATCGACTTGAAATCAATTATTTTTCACTCGTGTCAGTATTCAAAATTGCGTTAAAAATCTAAACTTATACAAGAATTAATAACAAGGACAACAATAATAAATTATTTTCATCGATATTAAAATCGGAATTTTCTGTATTTACGTCGTAAAATAGTCCACGACGGAAGATGCACTTCAGAAAGTTACTGTTGAATTATTTCAAAATAACTCGGAGAACAAGCCAGCAAACATTGTTAAACTCAATATCAATTTTAAAATGTCAAGTCTAATTTGCTTTTTGATATTCTTCAGTTACACTGGCAGGATCATTATGATGTTAATAAAGCTGGATAGAAAATAATTCGAATTCTGAAACACTGAATATGTTGAAAATAATTATTCCTGTTTAACTCTTTTACTTCGTACACAATTAAATCTTGATAATAAAATATTTTCTCTGAATAATAATAATAGGTTTTGAAAGTTCATAAGAACTTTAAATTTTCGAAGGTTATTTTCATAGACTTGTTATTATTTCGTGTTTGACTTGGATTCTGACTTTATATAATTGTTTCTTTTATAGCAAAATTATTTTGGAGAGAATAAAGTTACAGCTTAGTTTTGAGAACCTAGATTTGGAAGACAGTATGTTTTGTATTTGTTTTTTGTACATTGAAATTAGTAATATTAGGAAGTGTATAATGTATCTCTATCGTTTAAATGTCTTGTAATTTTCAGAATTGTGGATGCAATTGAGGTGAGAAAAAACTTGTTAAATAAGAATAAAAACTGCACTCAGAAATTAAGTACATATACGTATACACACAAAAGTTTGAAAATTAAGTGCAAAAAGATTTTTTTTAAATAATTAAGTAAAATAAAAGGCAAAAGAATATTGTGAATTTTCTTAAACTTAAATTTTTGGCACAATATACAATATTAAAAAGTAATTTACTTAATGTCCCCCTATCCCTTTATAATTACCATATCAACGTTTTAGATTGTAACTCTAGTCTACTGTAAAGTATGAGGTATAATATGATCTAGTACTATGCTAAATTTCAAGTTTCAACGTAATAATGCCTTCAAAGTAAATCGGGTGTTAAAGGCAGACTGACATACATACGAATAATCTTATAAGGGTTCCATTTTTTTCTTTTGGCGCATGGAAGAAACGTTGTCGACCACCTATTCCATTTATGAGAGAGACCACCTATTCTATTATGGAGATACGTAAAAAAAAATTAAAAAGTGCTTGTTTTTAATTGCGATACGCTCACGTAATTCAACTTCATATTTCTGTAAAATTTAATAACAGATGTAAAACTGGGATGCTGTGACACACACGCGCACACACACACTCTCGTATACACACATACACACGTCCTTGTGTGTGCGTGTGTGTGCGTGTGCGTGTGCGTGTGTGCGTGTGTGTGTGTGCATATGTGTGTGTGTGCGTGTGTGTGTGCGTGTGTGTGTCTGTGCGCAAGTGTGTGTGTGCGTGCGTGTGCGTGTGCGTGTTTGCGTATGCGCGTGTGTGCGTGTGTGCGTGTGTGTCTGTGTGTGCGTGTGTGACTGTGTGTGTGTGTGTGTGTGTGTGTGTGTGATATACTACGTTTTAAACCGAGCAATTGGGCTTGTTAAAATTAATTGAAAATCGAAGACAAAATTAGATAGCAATAATCCCCGTTACAGGAGAATAACATTTCTATTAAAACCTATGTTTAAAATTTTTATCTTATAAATTTTCTCTGTCAGTAATAAGAATCAATCTACGCTCTAATTTTTCCTACAGGTTACTTGTCTAAATTGGTAGAAGAGTTAATAAATACAGGAGACAGTGTCAGGTTGAAGAAGAGTTTTAAAATTGAAAATATTCCAATTTAAAAATATGGACAGACGTCTCATTGTATACAAAAGTTTTTTTTTTTCGTTATTAAACTTTAGATTACACTTTTTAAAAATCAATTTGACATTGAGTTTTTTAAACGATTTATCCGGAATAGTAATGGAAGTACGCCATAGTTTTTAAACACCGCATTGTTAAATAGATTTCCTGATATGAAATACAATCTTAGGTCTAGATTACATATTCCAGTGATACAAAAAGCAATTTAGAAGTATTATTGTTTTAGTTTCACAGTTCTGGATGAATTGAATTTTGCTTTGCTGTTGACTTTACTGATAACAACCATGATGAATAGAGTTGCTAATATTTGTTGGAACTATAAAGAAAGTTCAAATATGACAAATTATTTTGGTTGCATATTTTACAGTTATTTTTAAATCGTTTCTTTCTTAATACACATTTTTTGAAAGACTTATGGCCCTGAGAGTAGACGTTCATTGCAAGCTTGGAAATTAGTTTTGGTTATATTATTTAATTTTTAAGACAGCGAAAGACAACGAAGTGCACAATATTAGGTTATTATGCACGTTTTACATCATACTCACTTTTCAAATTCCTCTTACACATTTTCCATTAGTTTTAATTTGATTGGCATCTGTTTTGTCTTCTCTTAATTCAAATATTCATTACGTGTTTACCGCACGTATTTCGAAATTCCTACTTCCATGAAATTTATTGAGTTTACACTTGTCCTTTTTTATATTATGCTAGACTCGTAAAATCAATTGTCCATATCAGAATAATTTTATGTATAGATCCGTATTTATTATTTTGCTTTTCGACAATGGGAGGTAGTATAGACTTAAATCAAAATTAAAAAAATTGAATACCACATGCCAAATACGTAAAACATATAACATATGATTATCATTTATGTTATTGTACATTATTATACTCTATTAATCTTAGAGTAAAGAGCACTTACGTGCGTGGTCGTATTAATATTATTTCTGTATAAAATGGATCTCATCTTCTTTTATATCTGATCTTTTTTAGTTTTCAACATTAGCCTGGGAATTCGCTAGTTCACCATTCTGTGAGGAGAAACAAAAGAATTGAATATTCTCATCTAATTACATTGAAGTGACACCTCGGCAAGGATACAAGTTTTTTAGTATTTGGTTGATCGAACTACAAGACATATTTCTATAAATCTTTGAGATATATTTGCTTATTTTATTACCCATTTTCTTAGTTGTATTTAAAATTTGATAGCTTGAAAAATACCTTAATTTAAGATTGTCACATTTAACTTAATCTTCATTATTTATTCCATTAATTGAAAAATATATATTTACGTACATTAATTCTTTGGTATTTTCGCTACTCTATTTAAATACTGTAGTTTGATATTGCTCACCGGGCTTTGGCCGACTTGTACCGAGAAAGAAGTTATCGTGTGTTTAAAAGTTTTCTTATTTAAAAGATATGAAATTATCTTGAATAGAAAGTTACTGAAAAAAAGATGCGATTATATTGTTTCAGGTTATTCTATTAGTTCACCTATACATATTTCAGCCTCAAATTACAGACCAATTCAAGCCATTTCTCGAATTAGCTGTGCTGAGTTTATAGATGTAAAATAGATTAAATTTTTTTTAAATCTTTGAGTGTAAAACTGAAATAAAAACATTGAAATTTGACTGAAATACATGGAAAATTAATAAAGCAATTGAATTTTGCGGGTGAGAAATAGCTACAAAAAATCCTAAAAACAAATTTATTTTATTCTTTTTTTACACTTAAGCATATGGGACATATGTGATTTTTGAAATTCCCTTAAATATGTTTTCTATTAAAATCATATTGATTTTTTCAACTATATTTAACTCGTAAAGGGATAAAATTATTAAACTAATTTTTTTAATTACTAGATTTAAGAAATTTCTCGATTTAAGAAAATGCATTCAAAACCAAATTTAAAATTTATTTTTTTAAATAATGTGACGATAATTAATCAGTCATTTTAGTGTTTAAAATAAACCTACTGTGATAATTAAAAAACAAAATCATTTTATTATTTCTCTGTATTCTAACAAAACCTACTTTCAATAACATGTGTAAAAAAGTCATGTTAAAATTTGAAGAAACCGGAAAAATCCAGTTTTTTTCAAGAAGAAAGTGTTCGTACATAAGTAGTAGAATATAAAGCAAATGGATCGATGTAGACAGTAGACTGTTACGATGCTATAATATCAACAATTAAAGGGCGAGTTCGATGGAAGTTCCGATGGGGGAAAGGACCTTGTAACAAAAATGAAATTTCTATAGTATATTAGCTAAAAAGTTTCATATAAAAAGAGATCTAGTCAAGATGGTATGGCATTTTTTCGACTTTTACAATGATGAATTCGCCAACTCGAAAGATAAGAGTAAAAAAATTATTTAATGATTTTTTTTAATTATTTTGGATAGATAAAGGTCTTTTTTAAGAATGTAGATATTTTAATGTAACGTTATTAAAAAAAATTAAATATACCTTAAATACACGAATAATTTCTTTAATACAAGAGTATCGTAATCATTCAATATATTTAATACTAGTGAATCAAAATAATTTCAAACGAAACTTTTAAATAAATACTTGTATGTGTCCAGATTTTTAAGATTTTTCAAATTAATTGCACATAATATTGAAGCTTAATAATATTTGATAAATAGCGATTTAAGTACGTATAAAAATAGTGAAAGAAAATTAAATTTTAGTTTTAAAACATAACCTCTAACCGACGACATGTGGGAAACTCGATGATATGTGGGAAAATAAAATCACAAATCTTTTACATATGAGGATATAATTTGTTTTAATTATTTTACCATCTATTAATTAAAAATCTCATTTACAGCATCTATTTTCAAAATTTTATGTGGATAAATCTGAAATTAAAACGATTTTGCAGAGGAGGACATAAATATAAGGGAAGAAGCAAAATATAAAGATGCTCTAAATTTCACTGTCAATGACTAAAATAGAAATTGGCTGACAAAGTTCCAAATATGAGTAATAAGAAATGGAACAAAAGAGTGATACTATGAATAACCAGCAAGAGGACAGTAGGAAGTCTGCTACAGCGATAGACAGATGAAATTATAAAATTAATTGGAAAAGACCGCATGGAAAAATTATTTAATTACCCTTGTAATACTTTCAAATAAACATAATTTGGAGAAATAACGCTTTGATTGAATTTTAGTCACTTAAAAGGTATTTGTATCTGTTACTGAATTGTTGACATGATATTAACCAAAATAAAAGTCGAAATAATAACAATAAGGCTAAAATTGCAGAAACTATAAAATTATAATACACAGACCGACAGAGTGTCGGATATTATTGAATTATGAGACTCCGGGATTGGAGAAAGAAAATAAAAACTATTCAGCCTAATAAGAAATTTTTAGAGATGTGTCGTTTAAAAACCAAATAAATTTAATTTTTCCAAAGGCATAAATCGGAAACACTGTGCCAATGTCGGGAAATTAAAATTCCGTGCCTTCAACGGGTACATAATCTTATTAATTTGGTTCACAAAATGTTTCCTTTTTCTGCCGCGTCTCCGTTTCGTTATTTGACTTCAATATCATAAAAAAATAACACTTGAAAATAGATTAGGATTACAACTCAGTCCAACTTATCACTTTGCAGGTGACATCGATCAAACTTACGGGCGACCTGACTCAACATTCTGACGACGTACTCGATATAAACTGATTGAATTAATTTAATTAGATACAGACAAAAGGTAAGATCGACCCACCGACGCACGACGTACGACGAATAATAGAGAAAAGGACCATTCGAAACAAAAGCCGGGATTAAGTGAAAGGCGTCCTGCTCCCATCCATCAAGACGGGAGAATAAACTACGAAACGAGAAGTAATAGACTTCGGCCACGTATTGCACAACACATGTAGTTATTTTCATTGAAATGTGGACCGTATCGCATTGAACGAAAGAAGGCCAGCTCTCTTTAGAAAATCAAGAAGATGGAGCACATCCGCACTGGCATGATTGGTATTAGTTTTCTCGTGTGATACAATTACGAATAGGGTTCACGAGTGTTTTTTGTTCGGAACGAAATGGGGTGTCTAATTTTAAGTTAACTTTTAAAAAAAATTAACTTTTTAATAAAACTTAACTTTTAATAACCTAATAAATTGTTTTGTTTCAAAACGTAAAAAACCTTCTTTGTCTTGGTCTTAATACGAATAAAGTCCTTTGTAGCCCAAGAAAGCAACAATTATAATATCGTGCTGAAAGGTGTTATTTATAAATAAATTTCTTTACATAGTAGATATATTCCGGGTAAATTATACGTTCGGTTTTTAATTTGTTTATTAATTAAATTTTTTTATCAAAAATATTATCCTTTAACAAACCAATATGGCCTACAATGAAATGCAAATGGGTTTTAAATCGATATCCAAAGAAATGACATAAAAATTAAGTAATAAATATATCAATGTTATATAAATAAATTTTCATTAGCTATGTCGGTTATTATGACATATTTTAAGAGGACAATAAATTTATATCGCTTCTGCTGAGAGGAATAAGAAATTTGACAATCACTGGATTAAAAGGAAAATATATTGCAAATATTTGCATTCCATCTATCAAGTAAAACATATGTAACTGAAAGCTATCTTTGAGGGACAACAAATGAAACTATGTCTGCATTTTTAAAAATTAAAAATGAATATCAGTACGCAGATAGAAGATGTATCAAAGAATCTTCAAACTTCATGCATATTTTAGGCGTCTTTTATTAATTTTTTAACTGAGCCTCTCTCACCGACCTCGTGTTATTTGCGAAGTGGAATATATGTATATGCGAGTGTGGAATATATTTTAAGACTATTGACACTATTTCCCAGACTTTTATTTTATTTATATTATTGTCCCATTATAAGGATTTGAAATCTGGGTGCATTCATTTCATTTGCAGATCGAATAACTCACAACTATTAAATTTGCGTAAAGAACGTAAATATAAAATGGGAGTGAAATTCTCTTGATGCGCTGACAGCAATAAATACAGTTTATTTAATTTTTTATTCGAAAAAAACCAATAAATTTATGGCAATGAAATAAATAAATGTTATTCTTGACATTATTGCGAAGGTTCTTTCCAAGATTGTTTTCAAAACAAACATAAAAGCTATAAAAATAAAAAGCAGTATAATTAAATTAATTGTAATCACAAAGGATTTGTGTTTTAATGTCAGAGGTATAAGGTTAGTATAGCACCAGATATATTTTGACTTTTTTTAATAGGATATTACAGAATATCCCTTAAATATTGAATGAAATATATTTATTGAAATACGTCGTGATTTCAAAATATATATTGTAGCTGGAGATTATTTTCTATAAAAAAAAATCGATTTCATACATTTTTTTGAGCTTGAATATATTTTTACCTTTTTTCTTTCATATAATTCAATACTTAATACATTCACATTCATTTTTTACATTAATTTTTTAATATTTTGGGTTTATCTTTTTTATATTAATTCGTGTTTGTGTTTAAAAGTTTTTCTTATGACACTTTTTGCCTATTAAATTTTTGGACATTGTGGGGTTTTTTATTAAATCAATTCATGTTTTGTATTCAACATTTTTTTAAATAATATCTTTTACTTTCTCATTTTTGGATGTTTTGGGTTTTTTTTAATTACCAATTCGTGTTTCTATTTATGAACTTTTCGGAGTGACATTTTTGCATATTTAAGATTTTTTGTGAATCATGTGAATATTTTTATTTTTTTACGTAACCTTTCATGCTTATTAAATTTTTGAATATTTTGGTTTATTTTTTTGTATATCAGTTCGTGTTAATATTTATATCTTTGCGCAATCCTTTTGATTTACTAAATTTTGTATGTTTTGGATTTGTTTTTTTTTTAATTATGCATTCGTGTCTAAATTCATATTTTTCTTACGTTCTTCGTTCTTGTTCTTTCGTTCTCGAAATCTTTTTTGATTACTAAATTTCGTATGTTTTCAGACAGTCAGGTCCTGGAAATCTTATCCAGGAAATCTTATCCAA
Source organism: Druceiella hillmani (assembly GCA_039881145.1). Lineage (NCBI taxonomy): Eukaryota > Metazoa > Arthropoda > Insecta > Lepidoptera > Hepialidae > Druceiella > Druceiella hillmani. Next base: position 1,165,473 of record JAYKKI010000123.1, read on the forward strand.
ACATAATATGATAGTCTCAACTAACCTTATAAATTCAAAAATACAAAAATCTAAAAAAAATACAAACATCCCTTTTTACGTCGCAATAGAGCAACAGATCTATGTGACTTTCAGCATAGAGATGGTTGACGGGCCAAGAAACAACATAGCCTACTTTCCAAGTTGGGATATCTCATCCAAACTAGAAAAAAAAATCACTACGACTATAAAACATTCCAAAACTTGTTTGTCCTTCTTTCATGTTGCAATGGAGCAACATACCGGGTTTCCTTCTGCTAGTTGGCGGGCCAGAAAACAACATCGGCTACTGTCCAACCAGAGAAGTCATATCCTAATTAATATAATAATCTCAAAATTAAACATTTTAAAGTCCATTTATCTTTTTTCTTGTCGCAATCGAGAGTCAGCGGGCCTGGAAAGAACATAGACTATTTTGGAACCTAGAAAATCTCATCCTAACTAATACAGCGGTCCCAAACAATTAAAAATTCAACAGTACATTTTTTGTCCTTCTTTTATGTCGCAATTGAGCAACACAACGTTGTAATTTTCTGCACAGAGATAGTTACCAAGCCAGGAAATGACGTACGAATTTCTAATTCGAGAAGTCTCATCCTAAATAATACAGCAATCCAAATAAATGGCGAAAATTCTCAATTTTGTTTGTATTTTTTCCCCGTCACAAAGAAACAATGGATTGGCCTGATTTTTTGCAGAGAGGTAGTTGGCGGGGCTGGTAATGATATAGGTTACTTTTAAATCCGGGTAATCCCATTCTAATAGAACAATCCCAAGAAATATTAATAAATTGAAAGTGCGTTTCTTTGTCTTCCTTTCATGTTGCTATGGCCCAAAAAGATTGACGTGGTTCTTGGTGCAAAGATATTTAGTGGACCGAGAAATGACACAAGTTAATTTTAACCGAAGAAATGATATAAGTCAATATAACAATCTCAACTAATTTTTAAAATTCGAAATTGTATTCATTTGTGCTTCTTTCACGTCACAATTTGATTTCCTGCACAAGGATAATTGGCGGGCCAAGAATCGGCATAAGCTTCTTTTCAATACCGGAAACCTTTCCAGAGTTCATAATAAATTTACCGATTTCAATAACCGAATTTATCGCACTTAATGGAAAATAAATACTTGCTTAATTAGAATTTTTTTTATTTTATGGTCAAGGACATTAGCTATTTTCAAAGAAATAAACGAGTGTGTATTTCTGTTTAAAGTTCCGAATTTTTACATTTTTGCTTTTTTAATTTGCAGATATTTTTGGAATTGATTACCTTGTTTAAGTAAGTTTCAGTGGCTTATTATTTATTTAGTAATAACTTTATTTTTATTTAGTAAAACAGGGTGATTTACATAATCCATCGTTCAATTGACCAAAATACCATATAATATAAGCTAAGTAATATGAAGAACTGCCACACAAATTACACGTAAGATATGTAATGAAAATTAGAGGACTTAAAAAAATTAAACTATAATAATCTAAGAAATTAAAGGTCAGTACATTTTAATAGAGGGGGGAGGAACTAAATATATGAAAAGAAAAAAATACGGAATAACGAAAAAGAAATAAGGACAAAAGTTTTAAACAAAATTATTTCTGTTGGTTATAAAAGTTCTAACATTCTTTTCTTAAGTACTAACAAAGAAATAAAAAAGACAGGCAACAATTACTTAGGTATTTTCGATTTTCATACTTTAGTATATAAATGCTACGAATTAAAAGCAAGTAATCCTTTTCTGACATCAAATACCTTCTCAAATTTTAAACCATTTTAATCAAAAGTACGTATTTCTTATTTGTAATTATTGTAATATAAATTAAATCTTGTAAAATAAATATTAAATTTGTATTTACCTACGCAGTGTTAGTAGCGGAGAATGTAATATTTGGTTGGAGCAAAAGAGGAGAGAGATAATTATTTGACTGAGGATAATTTTTCATAACGTTTCATGTTCTATCTCGTTCTTATGGAAATAATATATGTTGCAGTTGATTTTATGTAACATAACTAGTTATATTTAGAGTCTTTGATTTATACGACACTATAATTTATTTCCTAGAATGCCAAAAACTATTCTGTGTTAGTTTAGTTTGATATTCCGTTGTTCTAGGAAAAGTATTTTAAAATTGTAATAAATTTCTAGGCAAAATTGCGAATAAATATTAAAAGAAAAAGAGAAGTTGGATTATTTAATGACGTTATGAATAAATAAATACTCATAAATTATATTCTTTGTATTAAGTGTCGGCTCATAATAGCGAAATAAAGTATTAAAGTTGTGCCTGCATTTATTTCAGGTTCAATGAAACGCAAACCAGTTTGGAAAATGCTTACTGAAATGATCACATTGAATCTTCTATAAATACCATAATTTTTTAGATGATATGATGGAACAAATGGAAATACACATTTTAAATTCATATATTTTCAGCAGCACTGGTTAAAACTAAAGTTCTTTTTAATAAACTTCAATAAGGAAGAGGTTATATTTTCGACGCGTGTTATTTTATTTTTGTACACCGATTTCATAAAGATTTCTAGGCTAATTTGCGTGATTCTTTTTATTTGAAAGAATAAAATGTATATGCACATATATGTATGTGTATATATATATATATATATATGTATATATATATATATATATATATATATATACAATGCAGCTTCTTAACGAAAAAATAACCATGATTCAAAATATTTACTAATGGTAGTTGTTACTGTGCTATAATATCGTACTTCAGATATATGAAACTTACCTCCTTAACGGCAAACAGCTAACCATTTTTAACTATTGTTATCACTTTGCTTCTGTGTTTTGTTAATAAACAAATTTGGACAAAGTTTGACTTAGCTATATGCTAAGTTTTTTCTGCGACTTATATTAATTGTATAAAATTCTAAGAAAAAAAATATTTGAAAATTAAATATAGTATGATGATTAATAGTATTGATTACTGAAAATTCTGACAAAAAATATTTTTCAAAAAAAACGATTTCGAAAAAATAGATACTTATAATTTAAAAATAATTCAAAATACTACTTTCCCTCAATAAATAACTAAGTTACGAATTTTTGAAGTCAGTGTATGCACTGTGGATCTACTTCAAGAAATTTATAAGACTATTTAATTTAAATTTAAAACCTAATTTGCGTGGTTAAAACCTGAACTTCTAGTGCACTCACAGCACGAAATGGTTGTATATTATACATACGCCAATTTTATTTTATACATACACCCATTAAGGGCATATGTATAATATAAAATTGTTCGTTTTGTTTAAATTGGTCGTTGGTGCTAGTACTCTAAGTTAATTATAATGAGCATTATTGATTCTCGTAAGCTAAGTCCAACGTATATACATAGTTGATTTTGAAAATAATGTTTGGTACAACGTGTTAAAGCCACACTCTATAATTAATGTAAAAGTTAAACTAACAGTTATTATATCTGTCTTGGCAATACTCATAGTGGAACTTATAATATTATTTCCAGTATACATCGTTATTGTTACGATTATATTAATAGTATTTGCATAATTGTTATTGCTCTCACGTAGCTGTTGTAATCTATTACTTATTATGGGTTTGGTATTTATCTAGCCTTTTGGGTCCAGTAAAAGAATTCACAAAAGTCTTCAAGTGAATAACATTCCTCTCCTTTTAATGAGAAAAGTAATGATGGTTAAGATTTGTTTTTATCATGTTTAATGAGTTCGTAATATTAACTCTTTTTTTATTTATCTTCGTAACTCCTAAATAAAAATTACATAAAAAATACATTTTTAGTACGACTATAACATCTAAATAACTTTTTTGAACTTCAAAGCAAGTACTTGACTCTATTTTTTTTAATATTATCACATGGTTTGTTTTTGTAACAATTATAATGATTTCATTAAAATATAATATTAGTACATGAGTATTAGTGCTCAAAATTACTATTGTATATTTTCAGGCATTATAGGCCAAATATAGTGTAAAAAATATTATTTGTGTTTTGATATTTAAAATATTTATATAGTTTAATAAATTACAAAAATGACATTTGATATATGCTAGAATTTAAACGCGACATTTGATATATGCTAGAATTTTTTTTTAAATTTCTTATTTACAGTGATATGGAATGTAAAATAAATAGTCTAAACCTCACATGAATAGTAATTAAAATATATTAATTTTATAGTTCCTACATATATATTTACTAAAAATTTCAAAAAATTAAATTTCAAAAACTATTAAACTCCACATCCAAAACAATTGTTAACAAGCAAGTGCCTACCCCGCACGCGCTCCAATATTATTTTACCCGCTCACTCACTCTAATGGAATGAAATCTTTCTTCCTGCTCGCCATCCGTCGCCAGTATTCGGAAATCGTGGAAATAGTTCCCTGTTCAACACTCGCTAGGATATCGATCTTTCACCGTCCGTCAGTCAGCACATCGCCCGCGCGCTTAGTACACGCGGAATGCGTCGCTGACTGCTGCCGCTCAATTCTGTCAATCTCGTCAATCTCGCCAGATTTATGCTTTGGGATTGATTTAGTAAAATAGCTCGGGATAAAAAAATCGGGAATGCATCCCCTTGTTCTCGGTTAACGAACAATTTTTTCTCTTGCGAAAGTTTTTTCATTCATAATTTTTTGGGAGAAACTCCTACTCCACGATGCGAAATGAAAAGACCATACCTCGTGGGTTTCGTGCTACGCAAGTAGTGATGTTTTATTTTTCATTAGTCGTCATCGTGGTGTGTTGGGTTGATCACGAAGTGTACGGCTTTTGACTGCGCAGGGCAACACGGGGACCTGAGTTTGAATCCCAGCCGCTCGTCGAGCGGGACTGGACTGGTGTTCGGGTTAGTTGTAAGAGATTATTTTCGTAGAAATAAGTTCACCATTTGTATTAATTAGATATGCTAAGTACATTAATAAACAAACATATAAATCATATGATTGAGTAAAATTGCATATTCCCGAGATTAATAAATAATATGCAAACGTTAACAATTTCGGTTCCCCGTTCAACTATTTTAATATGCACTTGACGATTAGTTATTTATATTTTTTCAATAAATTATTTTCTGGAAAACTTCATATAAACTGTTCTATGCAGCTGTAAATAAATGAATAATTTTGTGTATGTTGAAAATTAAGAAACTAAATGCCATGCAATTAAAACATGAAGTTTTATAATGTTAGTCCTGAATATATAAACAATGAATGTAATTGTTTAACTCGGAGGACATACTTTATTATAACAATGGTTTCTCTTAAATAATAATATTAAACTAATTAATATAAAATAATTAAGTATAATTCAATTAATTATTTATACAAAAATATTATACCTATTATAATTATTGCCTTTACTTTCATTATATTATATTAAATTCTAAAATAACATACTAAATGAATTTATTATAAAATATGAAACCCCATATCCAGTAAGTAGGTAGAATAATAAATAATTAAGATGAATTAATAGAACTCATCGGGCACGAAATGTAAAAAAATGCCAATACTAAAGCAAAAATTAATATTAACATAATATACGTCAAAAAATATGTTTAGAATTTCCGTAATAATAAATAATAGTAACAATGGAACTCCTTAACGGATGTTATTCAATCAACCCAGAATAAAGGAATTTGCTAGTAGTAGTTACTTTACAAAATAACTACGGCATCGACCAGATTGGAGTCTAGGCGTGAAGTTTTGAGATATACAATAGAAATCCTTAATGGATAAGTATACATTAAACATGATTCAAGATATTTGCTACCGGTGGTTGTTACTTTGTAAAATCTTATATTGGATTTCATATATGAAGAACAGAACTACTCACCTAGAAGCTAACCGCTGGTGGCTATTACTATCGCTTGCTTAACTTATCGCATTCTTGATAACCAACTTTAGACAAAGAGAAAATTATGTAAATACTAGCTTTTGAACGTGGCTTTTAATAACTATACAATTGTCTGAGACAAAAAATAATTAAATTGTAGGTATATTGTAATGATTGATATTATTAGTCACTAAAAATAAAAAAAAATGCTTCAAAAAAAGTAGTCACTAAAACATATAAAATAATTAACTAAAAGTAGGAGCCTACTTATTCGCAATAAATAACCGAGTTACTTTTTTGTAGTCAACGCCAGTACTGCGGAACAACTTAAACAATTGCAAAATGTTTTATTCTAAATTCTCAAACCATTTCATGACATGAGTACATTAGAAATTAACAAGTGTTTACACCGTCTTCAAAAATAAGTAATTTAGGAATTTGTTGTGAATAAGTAGGAACCAATTTCATATATGATATTGTATATAAAGGAAATTATAACATAAGCTAATAAAAACAGGTATAAAGTAACTAATAAAGATACATTTGCTAGGATAAAAGACAAGGACAGGATTTAGGAGGGAAAATCGCAGTGGAGACGATGAGGAGTTACAAATGAGAGATACGAAAGGAATTTTTCTTTCGGACGACCCTTGATCACCACAAATATTTCATAGCTTGGCAGTGTATATATTGAAGTGATATCCAAAGTGAGGAGATTATCATAGCGAAGTATGAGAACATGGACGTCTAAAGTTTAAAGTCTTGACTTAGTGTATTAATCGTGGTCATGTCAGTGTCACATCAATCACATCATGGTCAGTTTTGATACGGCAATCGATAATAAAATAAGAAATATTTTACTGAATTATTGCCTGCCAATTGGATTTCAAAGATTAGAAACAAACATTTTAAAAACGGTTTATTTCTTTTAAACAACTAAATCGATTTAAATATATTCATTCAATACAAATTCAACAAATACGACAAAATTATAAAAGAATCAACATAAATACAGGTTGATAATAACATTAAAAAATAATGAAACAATATTCCAAATTATACTTTGAACTGCTTTATTGGCTAGGCAAAATTATAAAATTAATTTGGTAAAATATCAAAGTTTTTTTTCCCAAACTCAGGAATCTTAACATGTTATTCGATGATCGATATACTTAGGGATTTTTAAACATGGTTGATACTAAAGAATTACGAATTTATTTTACTTTTACTATACAAATTACTTAAATCCTTATAATCATTATCTGGTTTATCGTCATCACAGTTTTCATCAATAAGACCGATGATGGTTTATTAAAGCACGTGGACAACTTATCTGCTCAACATAGGGTCTTGGTTATATGTCAACCACGCAATAGCACGACCACGTATACAATGGAAACTATAACAGTACAAAAATAGTAAAAATAAATAAAAAGAAAACGAAGTAAATGGATAACTAAATAAAAAGTGTAATATAAAAATCATAAGAATTTTCTGTGCATATAAAAAAATATAACGAAGTGAATCTGTGCATCAATATATTTTCGGAAAAAGTGATTGTTTGATTGGTATACATATAATAAAATTGTAACAGAGTCAATTTTATACATTGAAATATTTCAGAAAAGTGAACTTATAGAATAATAATAGAAGCTACCGAACCTTTTTTCAGAATTTTTTCTGTCTTTCTGTATGTTAATTTGAACGGAAATCCCGCGAAATCTTCAGGACCAATTTTAATAAGATCTGGTATGGCAATAGCACATACTCAGGAGCAACAAACAATAGAAGAAGAAAAAATATTTTTCCTAATTACACGCGAACAAAGTCATAGGCACAGCTTGTCTCAAATATGAAGATATTTTTGTTTTATTATTAAAACTTAGAGTCAAACGGTAAGGGGCTACCGATAAATTATACTAGGAAAATTATCTTTATATTAGTATCAATAGAACAAGTAATTCGAAATGACACACTCCTTGCAGGGACGCATTGGTTCTTTTTATCTGACTACGGTCTAGAGCTACTTCCTCAATAAAGCACTTAAAGCCATTTAAGATAGTCTTAAATATTCAATTTCTTTATTTAAAAATTAAAGAATGTGGCATACAAAATAAAAATAATGAATTAAACTTTGTTTCGTTTCATTCGGCTGATATAGACAGAGGTTTTATATTACTTCCGTGGAATATTTGTAGGTCATATAATAATATTACTTACATTATACATTGTATCATTTGCGATTTAAATCTGGTTTCTAATTTTTCGATTCATAACGTAAAATAAAGGCATTGTAATTTATTTTAAACTATAATTAACCAGTTTCCTCGTACATTCAATTTAATAATGGCGCATTACCTCATTGCATGAAATAACGACTGAAATAAATGAATATTTATAAGAACGTGTTACAGTTCAAAGCTATAAAACAAAGGGAACCCACATGTAAAGTATTAATATTTATAAACTTCGAACATAGATTTCATTTAATCATCGTAAATTTAACGATGGCTCGTTTAAATAACCGCATTTAAACAAAAATATCTTTTATATCTACCAAGGAAGTATATAAAAATAACCCGACATCGTCTACAAATCAATAGGTACAAAGAACTGAAGTACATGTAACGATTATAACTGTATTTATGACTTTGACTCGCTTAGAGCAAATACGATTTCGGTTAGCTAAACATATTATGTTCAGTAAAATTGGTATTCTATCACAGGGAGTCGGGTAACGCTATCGTCTTGCTAGATTAATTTTTCACCTCAATTCATTGAAAATTCGTAGTTCAGCATTTATATTTTGTGCATTGAGATACAGTTTGTTAATTAAAATGTTACTCCAATGTATATAGTGTTAGTAAACGTAGTTCTTTGTAACTTGGATGCATGTCACAAAGAGTGAGGTGTATACGTATATATCAACTCGATGTTTTTCAATGCACATAATTTATAAATTTATTCAAATACTCTTGGGTCTCTGAAGATTTACAACAAATCATTCAACACCAAATTAAGAAATATTAATTACTCTTTAAGAGTGCGTGAATCAAAATGTATTTTATATTCAATTTCAATGCACAAAATTAGTTACCTATTATGTGTTTATTTATCAAATAAAATCTTATCTAACCTAACATGCCTCGAGGATAACTGACGTGACATGATGTGGCGACATAATGTGAAGTGACATAACGTGACACGTCACGTCATGAAGTAACTTAAATTAACGTAACGGGATATAACATAACCTAACATAACGTTACGTATCGCAACGTAACGTAAAATTTAACTTAATATGAGTTTACGTGACTTGATGGGTGTACCCTGTAATAACGTGGCGGGATAGGTGACGAATTTGATGTCACGTACTGTAGCGTAAAATAACCCAACCCCAACCTGACGAATAAACGAGATGTCTCTTGTCAGTGTAAACATTCAAAGCTTCATATGGGTAAGAAAGCCGAAAGACACCATTTGTATACTGGGTTTTGACAACGCGAAGAAGAATTATTTAAACGAAATTTGAATTCAAATTTATAATACAGTACCAATTTTCATAATTCAACTACCTACCTACCTACGTGCGGACGAATCCGTAATCAGGAATTTCAATTTAAATTATTATCATATTTAGCATAAATATTAATTTCACAAGTTTGTTTTGATATTGATTATAGTTAATACCAGTTAAGATATCAAAGTTTCGGGTATAAATAGCAGTTAAAAACAGTAAAATTCTAGATTCAAGTTGCGAGTCGTTGCCGCTATACAAGTGAAACTATCATCGACTACTGACCTGCAGAAGTAGCTGTGCATATCCAGACCTCAGCAGTAACTATTGGCAAGTTTACTAATTTTATCACCTTATATTTAGTTACATATAGATTGCATAAGGTACACATTTCACTTTAGCCGAAACTAATATCCTGTTTAAGACACTGAAAAGAAATAAGTGATCTGTAATTTCACTAAGCAATTTATATAATTACACCAATCTATTGTATTACCTTAACCACTAACCACAAGAGACTCAGTTGATTGAATAACAGACATTTACCAAATAGAGCACTACCATACCAGTTCTTCAAAAATACGACACTGAACATCAACAATGAACTGCTCTAATTGCTCCAAATACTGCCAGGACACTGAGAGGTTAAAATGTGCTAAATGTACATTACAATTTCATTACACTTGCATCGGAATGGGAGAGAAAGATTTCAAAAAAATGCTCCCAACGAACAAAGGTAAATAGAAATGTCCAACATGTAAAATTCGGCAGAACACGAAAATAGTAGCTTCGCCGTCATCATCTGTCGGCTCAGAAATATTTCCGATTGACTTTGAACGTTATATAACACATATTGATACAAAAATTGATAAATTTGCGACTACCTTCACAGAAAAAATTAAAAATGATTTAAAGGAATTAGTGATTGGCTCAATTAAAACCGAACTAAATGCAATTAAAAAAAAAATCATGTCACTGGAAGGATTCGAAAGGTCTTTAGAAGTTTATACTGCTGAACAAGATCGCCTAAAGGTATAATAGCGGACAATAACAAAACCATAGACAGTTTAAAGGCCTTCAGTGACTTGATGCGAAAAGAATTCGACTTATTAAAATTGAAAGTTAAAGAAATTGAACAAACAGCTCGTCAATGTAACATCGAAATACAAAACGTTCCTGAGAATAAAAGTGAGAATATTCAAAATAAAGTGGCTAATTTAGCAGTAGCCTTAAAAGTACCCATACCTTTGGAGAAAGTACGAAGTGCACATCGCGTTGCTACCGGAAGTTTGGACCGCCCGCGTAACATCGTGATACAACTGGCTACGCGACGCCTGCATGACGACATTCTAGTGTCGGCACGCGTGCGTCGCTTTCACACAACACGCTCTCTTCAGCTCTCAGTGCCCGAACAAAAGATTTATATAAATGAACATCTTACGTTACACAAAAAAATACTTCACGCAAAAGTACGTGACGCGAAAAAACAGAAAGGCTACGAGTATGTTTGGGTACGAAATGACAAAATTTATGTCAGGTAAAGTGCCGGGGATAAGTCTTCCGTAATCAAGTGCGAAAACGATATCCAAAAAATGTGACTATTCTTTAACAGCATATTTACTCTCAAAATTACCTGTGTGTTATGTGTAATATGTGTAGGATGTAATAATTTGAGCTCTAGTGTTGATATTAATCACTTTCCTATGTTATTCACGATTGGAAATAATTTTAATTATTATTATACAGTCAAACAAAGTTATAGTATCCAACTCCTGTATAGTTTCGTTGTCGATCTGTTAGTGTTATGTTTGTATTGTAATTGTCTGCTGGATAGGTTTCAGTTATCTTGTATTTCATTGTATTTTATTTCATTTATTCTAAGTTAAACTAACCATTCTTTTGTAAAATATGAACGAACTAGCAAAATTATCAGTTTATTATCAAAATTGTGGCGGAATTAAAACCAAGACTAATGAACTGCGCATGAATATTCGAACAAATGACTACGACGTATTTGTACTTGTCGAAACTTGGCTCCACCAAAACATATTTGACGCCGAGTTCATAGACAACCGATACACGGTGTTTCGATGTAATCGAAAGCTATCCAGTAGCATTAAGTCGTATGGAGGTGGAATTGTTGTTGCAGTTATGGCAAAGTTATTGTTGCCATCAATGGGAAAACGAGGATTTGGAGGAACTATTTATTTCTTTGCGAATGAAGAATTTCTCCCCTATATTATGTGCTGTTTATATTCCACCGAAATTTTCGCAAAATATCTATAAAAAACATTTCTGCAATTTACAAAATTTATATACTGATAATTTTAGTAACCACATATTAATTGCTGGTGATTACAATATTCCAACCCTAAATGATCAGTTTATGGAAAATTGTCCTTATGGCATCATAAATGACAGCTCTGACCCCTTAGTTGCCCTTGTTACTGGCGTTAACTCGTTCATGAAATTGCAACAGCTTAATTACCTTAAAAATTGTAATAACAGGACTCTCGATCTCGCACTGAGTTATTGTGAATGTAAACTCTCTTCTGCGGAACCACTACTTCGTGAAAACCGCCATCATCCTATTTTCCTCCACACAATTGATTGCTGTCCAGAGGTCGCGATGAAAAAGGCTGACAACTCAAAATACAATATCCGCAAGTGCGACTATACTGCAATCAATAAAGCGCTAGAATCCATAAACTGGGAAAAGGAGTTCCACCAGCTTTCAGCTACCTGCGCTGTGGATAGATTTTAAATTATTAATTTTGATATTATCAATAAATTAGTTACAAAGAAACCACAAAAATCCAGGAAACATCCAACTTGGTACACTCCTAAATTGATACAGGTAAGTAAACGTAAAGAAAAATTCTGGGTAAAATGGAAATTATACGGTAACTTCTCCGATTACTAGAGTCAATTTAAGAAAATATCCCAGTCTTGTTTTCGTGATTACGTCCACAATACTGAGAAACTTGTTAATAACAACGTAAAAGGTTTCTGGTCACACGTGTCATCACTAAAGAAGTCAGAACGATACCCATCGTCGATGAATTTCGAAGGTTATAAATCGAATGACATTCAAAAGATATGCCAAATGTTTTCTAAGTTCTTCAAATCTACCTTTGAACGGAGCCCACCTCTAGATTCAAATAATATTTGTGAATCCTTCGAACAAAACCTAATTCCTCATCACAATTTAGCACTTCAGATGGATATTAATATCACCTCCATCCGCTTCCAAAGAGATAAAATAACTAATGCCCTCAAGAAAATCAATCCCAATAAGGGAGCAAGTCCAGACAACATTGAACCTATATTTCTTAAAAACACACATGATACGATTTCTGCTCCACTCACTATAATATTTAACATGTGTATCGCGCAGGGTACGTTTTCCGGGTGCTGGAAAGATGCACATATAATACCAGTATATAAATCTGGGAGTAAACAATCTGTCGAAAATTATCGGCCTATATCCATTTTGTCAGCAGTGTCTTTTTTATTTGAAAAAGTGGTTCACAATAGGATTTATCCGACATTGCATCGGCATATTATTGAGGAGCAGCATGGATTCGTACGGAACCGGTCAACATCTCTGGATTGCAGGACACAGGTTGATTCCATCTACACAGATTTTAATAAAGGTTTCGACAAGATTGATCATCTCATCTTGCTGAAAAAACTCTCTTTTCATGGTATAAAGGGCAATTTACTTCGTTTATTCGTCTCCTATCTCAGCAACAGGCAACAAGCAGTAAAAATTAACGGTTTTATATCACCTCATGTTCCCGTGACTTCAGGGGTACCCCAAGGTTCCCTATTGGGTCCCTTTTTGTTTATCATCTTTATAAATGACATCAGTAATTGTTTTAAACACAGCAAGTTCCTGTTCTATGCTGACGACTTAAAGATTTTCTCCAAAATAAGACATTCTTCTGATCATTCAAAGTCACAAGAAGATCTTAAAAGACTAGATGCGTATTGCAGAATAAACAAGATACAATTAAGTCACAGTAAGTGTAAATCGATCACCTTTTCTAAAAATAAGATAATCTATTTTCATATCTATGACATAGGTCGTCATTCTTTGGAATCTGTTAATTGCATACGTGAACTTGGTGTAATGTTTGACCAAAAGCTACATTTTGATGTTCACGTAAAGCAGACCACATCGCGAGCTTATGCTTTGCTAGGCTTTGTCTTACGAATTACCAAACCCTTTAAGCAAATGAGAACGTATCGCATCCTCTACACAAGTCTTGTGCGATCTCAACTTGAATATGCTGTTGCCGTCTGGAATCCTTACTATCTTACATATTCTGATATGATCAAAAGAGTGCAAAAACGATTTATACGTACGTTGCAATATCGTTTCAATACACCCAAAATAGACTATTATAATGCATTATACACATTCAAATACCGTACTCTCCACGAAAGGTGTATCGAACTCGGAGTAATTGTACTTTATAATATTTGCCATAGTCGTTATGATTACGCCGATATAGTGAATCAGTTGCAGTTTCGTGTGCCAGCGAGAGCGACCCGTAGCATCGCACTGTTCCACCTACCTACCGCTCGCACTAATGCTGGTGCTCGTGTACCACTACCCAGGCTTTGTGATGATTGCAACGGAAAATTTAATTCTCTGGATATATTTGCCAGCTCAGTACTTCAACACAATCAGTTAAACGGATACTATACAACCATTAGTCCTTTGAAAGCATTGACACTACATTTTCATTTATTCAAATCGACGTGATATTCTTTTTTTTTCTTTTTATTTAATCGATATTATTATAAGTGGGATAGTGATTACTATTCATTCTATTATTGACAACTGTTACAGTGAACTTTAAATGAAAGGCTAATTTCAATAATTTCAATAGTTATTGCTTGATTGTTAAAAATATTACTTTATTAAAATTTAATTTGATATTTTATAAAATTTCTGAATATTTAATGTATCATGGAAATATCTAGAAAAGACTGACGATATATATATGTAGAATTTTACTTTCATGTGGGAATGTTAGGATATAAGTTAACCTTATTGTCAAAAAACTCTTATTTTGTATATCACTATGACTTGTATCTGTTTTTTCTCCATAGGTGATAAATAAATAAATAAATAAATTACATTAGAAGGTTAACACAAATGCTCTTAGTATTGGAAGCACAATATGATAGTATTTAAAAAGAAAATAAGTACGGATGATAGTAAAACTATCATAAAGCAAATCAACCAAACATTATCTAGTTCTGGTGATCAGTGAATCTAATGGCTCCTACCGGGCGTTAATGGTACTAATGCGAACACATCAACTGAATGTGACGGGGCGAAATATAATTAATGATTGGATTGAGAACAAAGTGTAACCATACTATGAATTGAGCGGAAAAACGCTTCAATCGGATTCAAACTAACATTGTCTCACTTATTGCGGAAATAACTATTTCAATATCTGCCAACATGACGAGTAGGAGTTTGACGAACCTTCACAACTGAGATCACCTCGTTGTATTCTATTAAATATAAACGATATGTGAATAATTTACATTTTAATATTCGCTCATTATATAATCATTGTACATCAAATGATTTTCTAAACAATGTAAATGCTTTAGTGAATTATGTAAAGATAGAGTGATTTTTCGTCGTAACTTTTAATGTCGTAACGTAAAGAATATATATATGTATATATATATATATATATATATATATATATATATATATATATATATATATATATATTTCTTAATTTTTGTCAAAAAAAAAACTGAAAGCTCCACTACCGTAGACAATTTTTACAATATGACATCCATTAATTAAGTTAAAATGTTCAAACCAAATAAATATTTTTAACAACGCATTTTGGCATAAAATATCAATTTCTGTAATTATACACTTCTCTGTATTCGAAACTACTCAAAATGTTATTAATTTTACTTTAGATATATGCTAACGTTGCTACTAGTATAACGCTCGTATCTGCCGCTAGTATACGTTAGATGCCGCTAGTATCTTAAGAGTAAAAATATTTTAAATGCGAAGCAAAATATAGTTAATTACTCAGGTAAAACATTACACTTTACTTTGGTATTCGTGAAAAATATGAAGTAAGACAAATCAATTCGAACTAAACGTAAACTGTTTAGACTAATGTGTATTGTTTTGGAAAATAATATCACATTGTTTTGGAAATATCTGATTAATTGCTTTAAAGGTAATTGAAATGTGTTTATAAAATCAATTTTATTAACAGTGTTTCATAATCTTTTTAATAATTATAGAGATTTCTCAATAAATTATATTGATAATAATACAACGGTCATTTTTTTCGGACAATATTATGAGTTAAAGGAATTTAAAAGTTGATTTTGTCTACAAACAAGTCACCATTACCACTTGCTTGTTTATTCACGTAACAACACTCATCATAATAAATCCCAAATTGCATATATCATTCACTTTTCTTTTTTTTTTTCAATTTAACAACAATTTTTAATTTTAAACCACGTTTCCGTTGGTAACTAGTTACTACTTGACGTCTATATCCGCATTTACTTTTATTCATTTAATATGAAGCATATTGCATTTCAGTTTGTGTTTTATGTATATACTCTAACATGTTTTGTTAGCTAGAATTGAATAAAACATTAGCTACGAAGCGCTTTTAAGACAAATTTCTCTAAAATATTGCATCGATAGTCACTTAATCGTCCTTTGTATAGAGTTAAAAATTGCAGGTTCAAATGATTTCGTTGTTTCATTTTTACAATTTAATCTACATAAAAGAATATAGTCGTTGATTGGTATGTATGAAGTTGGTTTCACCAGGATTTTTTTTTCAAAGATGAATTAATTCTAAAACAATCATCGTAACAGTACTTATGGGAACATGATTAACTATTTAGATAACCTTGTTTCCGAAAAATTTTCCTGCTTATATTTTAACGTAACAGGGAACCATTTATTTTTTCTTAAAACTTATATATTTAGAGAATTACAGGAAAAAATATTATTTAAATTTACATTTGTCTCTTTTGTGACGTATTTTATTTTTAAGAAAAAAATCGGGAAGGATATAGTTTGTGCGTACTTCATTTATTAATTTATAAGTTGTCGTAAAAATAAAATTTTTATTTTGCATATAAATATATTTTAATACTCATTATAAGAAAAACAAGCACACAAAAAAAAACAAATAAAAAGTGAACTCATTTTTTTTTCATTTTCACCAACTTTAATAAAGAATTACGGCTTTCGAATACTCAATATAATTTTAGTTCTAAGTACTAAAATGTATTAGAATTATAGAAAGATCAATAAAATAAGAGAAATAAAATAAGAGCAAGATTATTCCTATTTTGAAAGATAAAACTATTCGATTACATAATTACTCGTGTGAAAGTGTCATCACATTTCCTAGTCACGTTTAAAAGCTATTATTATTGGAATTCTTTTTACATGTAAAGCATTAAATTACTTGTTGTTTTGTAACACAGCACTGCTGAAAAGAATTGTGTAATACGTTTATAGAGGATTTAATTCCTGTAAGCGTTCTCTGTTTACAAAAATAAATATATTTAAGATATAATCTTATTCCCGTAAAGAGCGATTCCATAGCAGGGATTTTTCATCCCTTCAGAAGGTTTACAAATTATCAATGGAATTATGTCCTAGTATATAATATACTAATAGATTATGGAATAAACATAAAATAAGTTTTTGGAATAAACATATACGCAAACATTATTTGCACTGTGTTCAAAATATATCCGAAATTATATTATTTATAAAAATTACAGTTACAAATCCATTCCGCAATCCATCCTTATTATTTCTCTATTCGTAACACATTTCGCTTTCCTTTTATTTGTATTTATGATAATTCTATGTCTTTTCTCCTTATTCTAAGTGTCATTATTTAACGTTCATTTACAGTCTACCACTTTGCTAATTTTTCTCACTTTAATCAATATGGTTGTAGAGATTAGTTTTATGCCAATAATTATACATCTTCATATTTAGTTTTCCAAGCTTAAAATAATGCATTATAAATAAATAAATGAATAAGTCCAAAAAGTTAAATTGAATATTGAAGCCGTTTTAGAATATATAATAACACAAAAAAAATTAAAATTCCAATTTTTTTGAAGGAAATTAAATTTTCATTAGAATTCATTAACTGACGCTCCGTAATTTTTTAATAATACCTTTTATAAAGAAATTTATATTAGAATTAAAATTCAAAAAAGTTGTTTTATTTTTTTGGGGACTTAGATTATTCTAATTTATAATATATTTTTGGATGTAAGTTTTATAGAGAAATTAAATAAATAAACTTCAGGAAAAAATGATGTCCCAAATTAAATGGACATCGTCTAAATAATATTATCGGAAATATTTTACATAACATTAAAAAGTAAAGAGTTTAAGATTCTAATGAATTGCTCTATCAACTGATGTCCTACAGTATACATGAAATTCAATATATTAGCTACTTTATACTCAGAGGATTATATCCATATTAATAATTTTAAGTTTTAACTTGGAAATATATGAGAACAGTTATGCATTATTACACCACCAAATTTTACGTTCCTATGTCGAAATATGGTAAACTTAAAATTAAATATACACGTGAATATTGCAACAAGATAATATTTATTCTTAGTGGTGCCATTTGCATATATAAAGTGCGTAGACTAGTTGATCGCTAAGATGAATAAGTGCAATATATTATATTGTGAGGCGCTGTCTACGCGGTAAGATTTAATTAATTAATACATAGTGAAAAAAGAATCCTGAAATTTAAGAATTCTTGGTTGAGCAAAATTCAGACAAGATTAATATGATTTTGGTTATTTCTAAAGAAATTTTCATGAATATTTTGTCCATACACTCATTAACTTTTTAGTTATATTGTAGAAAAGCGCGCTTGCCAGATTTTCTTCAGTTTTATAAAATTGTTATCATTCCATACGACTTCGGAAAATTTTACTATATAGTATAATAACAATAATAATAATACAGATTTTTTTAATCTTTCGTGTAATGTAATTTATTTAACGTGCATTTAGCTAAATGTTGATGTATTGAATAAATCTTACTATATGCTAGAATGATAGTGTTATTACAAGCACCGTCTTCATGTAATATTTCTACTAAAATGCTCCATTCTCTTCTATATCTGGATATTCTAGGCCATAGCTCACCTAAACTGTTTACTAGGTCCTCATTCCACCTTTTGAACGGCCCGCTCTCTGGATTTCTATCGAAAATGGACAAGTTCGTTACTCTCTATGACCTATACATCCTTTACATCTATAATTCTCTAGTTATGACCTATTCATTTTCTCTTTAGACATAATGCTTGTTTTATTACATCTGTCCCGTTTGTTTCTTTCACAATGTAGATGTTTTCGCGCGGTTTTTCGAATCGTAAGTACGACTCAAAAATAATTCGTTAACGTCCGATTACAGACAAATAGATCTCTTGCTATAAATAGTAGTCGCGTATCATAAAGTGTTTACTCCTTGACGGGAAATAATCATCAATCATGAGACGTCTGTCGATACCAACAAAATACGAATTTGACGCTCTGCTGATTGCCGTCACTCCACTTGAACCGCTTTATTACTTTAATTAGAGCCAAGTGTGTGTGATTAGTGTTTTGTGAACATTGACAGCTTTATTGGTAAATTTGATGCGAACTTAGTTATCTGTGCTATTTAAACATGACTTCGGGCAGAGAATAGTTATTTATTTTAAATATCTGTCATATTTACGTCAAGGTTTGTTGTTTTATTTAGTTCCGAGTGTAAGATTCATACTAAAAAGAAGACTTGAAACTTGAAACTACGTAATAACAATAATTACAAAACGGGTTTCCAAGAGGTATGCATCGAAAATGAGGCAATATCTGGAGATTTTATTACATCTCCAGACATTGATAGATAACTATTTTAACTGAAAAAAACATTTATTTTATTTGTAATAATATATAATCGTATACTTATAGGCCTCTTTTACTATGTGAGTTATTCGCACAAGATTATGATAAAAACCAACACATAAAATGTTTCATTAATTTAAAATATATTATGAAGGTACCAAACAAATTCGGGAATTATAAGAAAACTTTAATTTTTGGAAACCAATAGATAATTGTGAAGTTTCTCAAAAATAATTTCAAATGGACGCAATATATTACAACAGAGGTATACGATTTTATGAAGTTTACTTGATAATTAACCTCCAGATACTTGTTCTCTCGGCAAGGTTTTTTAACACTCAATGCATATTATTAACTTTTTGGCTTACAAGTCGCAATTCGACGATATATTACGGATCTGCGATACAGGCGTTTTGTGCTAAATATATAAAAATATATTTAAGCAGCTCATTATAATAGTTTGTGTAATGAAAATACTCAACAGAAGAATATCTGACAAGGAATCTTAGCGTAGTTAACAGTACGTGTAGGAAAAGGATAATCTTTGTCTTAAAAAACATGATAATAAATTTGCATGTTTTGTATGCTATAGAACGGATATACGAGTATCAAATTAGTTATAGTTTAATAAAAAAATACATTTTTTATTTTACTAAAAATAACAACAGAATTTAGAATCAAAGGAAAAAAAACATTTCCAAAAAGTATATTTCACCTGTTTTGATTTTTTTCTGTCGTTTTTAGTGAATTTTACCTTTAAAAACTTTATTAAGCAATAATATGACTTACTTCTAAAGCACTGTTGCAAATACTTCGTGCAATTAAAATGAGGTTCAAATGGAATTTATGGAAATGCAGTTAACATATAAGCGCTTGAAGAAAGAAATTCTGGAAAAGGTATATCGTTAGAAAAAAAATTAACCAAATTAAAAAGCAAAATATATGTGAGGTCATAATCGTAATTTTGTATATCAAATAATCTCATTCCAAATTGAAGCAGTTACTGTGCCTTTTCGTGTCGAATAGTTTTCCATTAAACTTTTCCATTCAGTTTACCTAAACAAAAACCTTCGCCCTAAATATTAATATATTACAATTTCTCAAATACTCAACCTTAACTAAGTATCACACATTTAATGTTGTTTATATAATTAGAAATGTTTTTATTATATAGTAATTCTTTCATCCTAACTCTTAGCAGAATATTCGAGTTTCAGTAATATGCTGAATACTACTTACATGAAAAGATTATGTTAAAATGAAAGCCATTAAATTTGTTAAGTGGCACCTTTTATTTCTAAACATTGATTAAATTATATTAGCCTATTAAATTTTTATTATAAATTAGTTCGATAAGTTCTGCTAATGTAATTTCTTGCATATCTCCATTTTATTAACTAATGAAAGATAATACGGAAAACTTGAAATATTTACAAAATTGTGGTAATATATTCTATATTACCTATTATTATATATAAAATAAATAGCGGTCACCTAATGGACGATATTCGACCGTAATGTACTTAACTACTGACTTTGTTGAAGACACTACTAGATAGGCTAGAACAAATCAGTTCAGATTGCTTATCCAAAATAAGTTCTAATAAATATTTTCTTTTGCAACCGGTATGTATTAAATAAATTGACAAATTGTTACTTTTGCAAGAAATGTTAAGCAAGGTGTATATGTTTTAAATGTATTATAAACGCTTTTTTGATTGACGTACACGCTGCTGACTATTGAAAAAGAAATATTTGAAATCACCCAAAATTCACAGTTCGAAACACATTCGATCAATATGATATTATAAAATCCTTTGGCAAGAATCTCTACTCTATGCGACTGTTTGACCACAGAATATTATGTGTTCGATATTGACAATATGAACGTAAACATTGAGACTTTTTATATTGAACGTAAATATTGCATCTAATAATGTATTTGTTATATATAATTTAATGTATGTGTAACCCATATTATATTAAATTTTAGCTTTCTTCTGTCCTTCTACATACAAAATTTAGCTACGACAAACTTCCTTGTGCCTAATATGCTTAAAACGGGGTAAAAATGTTTTTCTTAGCGTATTTATAAATAGATTTGGCGACAATCTCTACTCTGTCTGACTGTTTGACCATAGATTATTGTTTGACTTTGACAGTATGACCGTAATCAATGAATATTTTAATGTATATGTAAATTATATATGTAAATTATATATAGATATAATTTAACGTATTTATAACACTGCTTCTCCGTGTAAACTTTAAATAAGTCAAATCTCACATTTGTCCGTGCGCCTAATATGCTGAAAAATTATTTATGTCACGTATTAATAAAAAATATAGTTCAAAATATTAAAGACAACGAACTTCGTCCAATAAAATCCCTTTAAATTATTAATTTACATGAAAATAGCGTTCCCTATGACGCAAAGCGTGATGTGAAATCTAAACCTCGTAATCAAGGGATATTGCCGAAACGACTTCGTTAGGTGTATTTTGTAAACATGTGGTGCTTTATCGATGGTATTTAACGGAATGTTTTATCACCATAGTAAAAGCTGTTTAACTGCTCAATCTGAAGATAATTAAGTGGGTCTTAAAATTAACTCCCTAAAGTTAAGTTTATATAAATTAAACTCAGGCTTGAACAGTTTAGGCTATCTATAATTAATTTAGAAACTTGAAAGTCGCTTAATTAATAGAAAATGTTAAAGAGCAGAATTAATATTTGATAAATTATTCCAAATTAGTGTATTTGTTGGTATCATATAGATCGGAACCAGGACGTTTATTGGGCCAGACATCGCTTTTTATTAATAATATTTAGTAAAATTATATATTATGGCCTTATTTCAATTGTACAACGCATTTTTCAAATAAACTATATTTCATCAAATAAACATATTGTTACCAATAAATCTACTAGCAGAATTGATAGTGGGACGGTTCTGTATACAGTTATTTGTAAAAAAATACTTATAAACATACACTATGAATATGTTAAAGTGGGTGCAAATATTAATATAATTATTAATATATAAATATAAAGCCTAGCAGGACTTTACATGATAAATTTCTCTTAAGTATTTTTGCTATTTACTCAAGACTTAAATATCTTGCATTTAGCTTCCTTTAATACGTGCCATTTTAATACAAAACATAAGATATATTAAAATTTTTAGAAGAGAAATAATATTACATTATTTAAGAAATTTTGGTTCCTACTTCCTTTTCTGCTTTCAAAGATGTTTCATAACCTTCCTTTTTTAGATATTTTAGATTCCTCATACACCGGAACAAAACATATAATAGAGAAAACGCAAACCATACCAGACTACAAAAACTCAGCATTTTTAAGTACACAATATTTAGTAATCATGCAAAACAAAATTCAATAAAAATAGTGCTTGGAATAAATGACTGCATGTAATATTTGAGTATTTACATAATTGTAAAATAATAAACGGAAGATTTTAAACTCACTAAGTTGTAGCATTATTCTCAATGTACGTTTAACCTATTCATCATAAGATAAAGGACTACTTTTAAATTAATATATATGTTATATTCGATTTATTCGATTAAATATTGCAGATCATCCCATATAATCATGAAAATAACCTTATATCCTGTACTGATAAGAAGCTACCGACTACAATGTGTATTGAATGAATAAAATGACGTCTATGACTTCGAATAGACATAACTTGTTCAGAAGACATAACACGCTCTTCGAATAGACATAACTTGTCCAAGAAGACTTGTTGCTTCATCACACGAATAAGAGTTATGCTGTGTAAATTGCTAGAAAAACTTTCAATTCAAATCCACCATCAATACATTTCTCATCATATATATTACATATTACAAATAGGTTAAACGTTTGAGATTAAAATTACAGTAGAAAATAGATATAACTTTATGATTTTTTTGTTTAAATGCTAAATAATCAATCATCGAATAAAAAATGATAAACTACACTACTAAATAGTGCCGTATATGAACACATGTCGTTTTTTTATTCGAAATACACAAAGTAAGTGATATAAGACGTAATATTATCAGATATTATAACTTAACCTAGCCAAGTATAACATAACATACCTTGCCCGACCCAACTAACCCGGCTCCTAACCTTACCTAACATAGCTTAGCCAGGCTTAGCCTAACCTAGCTTGGCCTAACCTAACCTAACCTAGTCTAATCAGACATAATCTGGCCTAAATTAACTTAACCTAACCTAGCGTAACCTGCATTAGCACAATCTAACCTAATCTAACATAAATTTGCCTAACCCAATCCAATCTTACCTAACCTAAGATAACACGACATGATACGGTACGGTACGGCACGGCACGTCACGGGATGGAACGGCACGTTGTGATACGGCATGGTTCGGCACGGCTTGATACAATACGGTACGATACGATACTACAAGATAAGACACGATATGATACGATACGATTCGGGAAGACACAACACGGTCCGATATGACACGACACCACTCCACATGAGGCTACACGATAGGACACTACACGGCGTATTACGACACGATACTTCACGTCACGATACAATGCGACATAACATAATATAATATAACATAACAAGACACGACATGATACGACACGACATGACACGACACGACACGTCACGATACAATACGACACGATACGACATGACGTGGGGTAACATAATATGACTAAAATTTCATAACGTAACGCAACGTAGTGTAGCGTGATGTGAGGTAACGTAACGTAATTTGACGTGACGTGATATAACATGACGTAACACACCCTAACATAGTTTAACATAGCATAACCTAATCTGAAATTCTCTAATATAACCCTACCTAAAACAAAGTATCCTAAAGGAGGCTAAGCTAGTGAAACTGGTATATCACGTCACAATACAACAAAACACCATACCACTTAACATACATTACAACAGAGACACCAGAGCAATACACAACAAAATGTCGTACAATACAGTACAATATAACATAACATAACTTCACTTAATCTAATTATATAAATTATACATAATGTGATATTACGTAACGCAACGTAACGCTACGTAATGTAACGTAACTTGACGCTTAATCTGAGTTAATCAAATGTAAAGCAGTATTTGAAATACAATATAACATACCATGATAAATCATATTGTAGCACAGCGCAACACAATATACCAGAATCATACCTAATCTGACGAAACAAAATGTAGCGCAATGTAATATAAAATAAAATGTATATAACCTAAACGAATAGAAAAAAAGTAACCTAACATAGTTTACTCTGGCTTAACCTGATCATAACCTCACTAACCTAACATAAACTAACTTGACATGAGATAACCTAATCTAACCTGTGAAATTTTGCTACAAGAGCAACCGAAATATGAACATCAATAAACTACAAATAGTTTCAAGACCTAAAGTAATTAAATCTCTGATACTAATGTAAACAATCAAAGCTTTAAGAAAGTGGCAAGGCAACATAATAGTAAGTACTATTTTTTAGCAATGAGACTGCATACACCAAAATTTATTTAAAAAAAATTTACTTTAATTTATAGCATAGTGGCAATTATATCAGAACGTTGACAAAAATTCTCGTAGTATTTGTAGAGGTTATAAAAAGCGATTTGTCTTCGACTAACATTATTCTCATAACACAAATAAATCGCATTGCATTGAGCGATGACGATCAGTGGCACTAAAGGCTCACCAAGGGTTAATAGTGTTAGCGGATAGAGTATCCGGAAATGAATATGTTATATATAATTAATGATTCGAATAGGGTCGTAGAGGAATGTGTAGCTTCTTACGTCATACGATGGATTGGATGAAGCGACACCTCGATCGATCTCACAACTACTATTGTCTTATTTATTGGGGAAATAACTATTGAAATACAAACATGATGAATGAGAATTTGTTATATGTATTGTCTCTCATATGCCTTTAAACCTGAAGTAAATTGTATATGTTTTGTTAACTGTAAATAATTCTCACAGCGAGTAATTTCTTTTCCAATTATATTACCTGCTATATGAACCATGCTGTGTGAATATTTAAGTAAGTTATAGAACGAGTTCGACGATGTTCCTTTGTAGACAAATATTTAAGACCTTAATATTGTGACGAAAAGACATGTATTTATAAATATATTTCGGAAAAAATACTCTTATATTGGCTTAGAGCTTTACTGGGACAACTTAATATTTTTCCAATATTGTATGTCCGTAAAAATTAAATGTTTTTGAATATTCGTCAATTGAAACACAACTTTTAATTTTAAACCAAATTAATGTTTGTAGATGCCTCCATTTCATTTCACTCATTTACCGTGATGTAGTTCGCAATTCCTAGTACCTAAGTCATAGGAACAACCACGACCAATTTGTCAACAGTGCACGACTGAGAAGAAAAAGTTCGCAATTCTAATGAATGGTTTGATAAATTTAAACCTGCTATTAAACGGTTTGCTCATTAGAATTGAATAAAACTTTACGTATTTAAAGATTTATTAAATTAGTTCTTATATCTTTTGTAATTATTGACTCTCGTTGCTTTTCATATTATCATATTATAACATCACATCATTTAAGATTAAATGCAGGCAAGGTTCAAAGATTTTTTAAAATTTTATTTTAATAATTCAATTTACCTAAAATAACAGTATTATTTTCTTGGTTTGTAGGAAGATAGTTTTACAAATAAGTATTTTTGACGCTTTATATAACTTCAATTCTTTAATATGTTTCAGTTAAATCTTGTAATTATATTACATACAATGAAAAAAAAAGGAAAAACTACTGATCAAACAAAAACAATCAAATAATAATTAGATTTTCAATATACAACTATTTAACTTCACGTAAAATCGTTAAACCCAAATGTGACATAAAGATTCAATAATTAAAAATTGTAAAATAATTTAAATTGAAGCGACATTTGACACTTCATAAGATTCTTGTTGGTAACATAGAAGTCATTAAAGTATTCGAGGAGATTTGTTTTCAAGATATGATAAATTTTCTTGAACCTGAAATTTTGAAATCAAATTCATTACATTTAATATTAAAACAAAATTAAATTCGAATTTTTTAAGATCGCAAATTTTACCGTAGTTTATTTACAAGCTTTTTAAGCGGGCAAATTAGATACAATTATAACCGGACAACGTCTCACTTTAAATGAATTTGTGTTGTGTTTACGTAGATTTCTATTACGTCAAAATAATCCACATAATATTCACTATATGTATAACGTAATACATTGAATATAATTTTGTGAGAGCACATAATGAATGGTGTGGAATCCCTACATCTTCTTGCTCAACGATAAATGTCAATTAAAACGCATTATGGACAATTTCAAATTCATATATAAGAAATTGGAAACACTTTTCGTGCAGATAAAGGTTGTTTGTAATTTCGGCTACTCACTCTCTTTATAGCAGGTGCTAATTGCATGTCTCAAATAACTCCGGAGCACTTTTTAATTGGCCAACCTCTCACTTCACATCCATTGCTACTATCTTGTATTTAAAATAGCATCACAAGGGACTCTCCTTTATAACCCGTTGCACGTTGTAAAACTTTTAAAAATTCAACAATGAGGAAGTTTTCATCTCGAATGATAAATTATACTAAATACAATTAATTTACCTTACTTGCCCTTTTAAAATTTGAAAATAAACACTTTTTCATTATTAACTGTGGAAATATATGCGGATTAACATGATTTAAGAAAGTTCAGTGGCATGTTCCTACGTCAAAACTTTCTTATAATTTTTTTGTGGATATTTTTAAAATTATCTCTATACATAATTTACATAAGACTTGAAGTTTAATAATTTTGGGATCCTTATAAATCGTTCCTTAAATTAATACCCCACACAATATCTAAAATTTTAAAAAAATATTATACTTTTAGTGGATTAAGCCTTTATCATTTCCGCATTAATAAGTTCGAAAATTTGTGGGGGTCAATATGCTTTATCATTGTGCCCGAACAACGTCAAACGATTCTTGATAAAAATTGTTGCGACACATAAATAGATAGACGGACCCGTCAGTGATCTATTAACGGTTAGGGTTTTTTTCTTTTAGATTAGATATCCACATCAATATTATGAACTCTTTCAATGTGTGATTCTGAGAATGGAGAAACTTGATATATTTTGTAGGATATAGATTTTATAAAAGGTTTTTTGCTTTTTGTGCAAAGTAAAATGTAATTCGAGTTTTTCTCCTTTTTATTATTTGTTATTTCTTATCGATTGGTTTAACGAAGATATTTCTATTGGAGGAAAAATATATAAATGGAATTTATGAATTTAAAAATATAAATACCAAAATAGCAAAACTATTTATTTAATTAATAATATTATAATATCTGATCACAAACATTTTTCCTTCCCAAGAAAAATGTTACGGGAATTTTTTACTATAAATGGACATTACTTCGTCCACCTTTTTTTCATATTATTTAAGTGATCTTAAGAAAATTAGACAACGCTATGAATATACACGTGTTTGATTCCTGAACAGCTTTCACTGCAAAATATGTTTATATATTTATACCACTTATTCACCCAGGTTCTCATTCATTCAGTCAAAATTGTTTCTACAATTTTCACAAAGAATTTTACTTAGACAGACATTTCTACATGAGTCCGTATGTGCTGAAACATATGCATACATCAGCATATTGAGACTTGTAATCCTACAGTCATTACTAGATTGGTTTTCGAATCGAGTACGCCACGGATATGTACTTCGATATGTACGTTCGATTTGACGTGACTACTATTCGCAAATGGAATGATTACTTTAATGCAGCCTGTGTTTGCTTTTCATTAATTAACATTTGTGTTCTTTTAATGTAAGCTGCAAATAATTTAAGGATAATTACGTGTTAAGCACATGTAAGTTTTATATCGTGCAATTTGCAACAACGCGTTAGGGAAACAGAATTTTAACTGGTCAATTCACAAATTTGTTATGATTACCTTGGTGTTACATAGTTTATTATTACAGAGTTACTTTATTTATTGGTATGAATTAATATAACTGCTTTATTTATTATTGGAATACAGAGAACAATTTCGAGTTATTTAAAATTATTTATATATCATATTCTCAAATATCGTATTTTGAATTATACCCAATTTAGGAGATATTGTAGTTTTAGTATTTTAATAACAATAAAAATATCAATACAATATTATAGAATATACTGAAATTTTTCTTGTCTTCAATATGTTCATATCCGTGCATTTTACGTTTAAAATATTGGTTTGCGGTCACCGAAATTAAAAAAGAATTTATAAGAATCGAACAGGAATATGTAAATCGAACGATACCACTAAGCAACATCGTGAATTACCCTCAACTATTGTGGTATTAAAGTAGACATAATAAGTCGGAATGAAGGTATGAGATATATCTGGGTTAGTAATATCAAGGAAAAGGCTTGCTTAACTTACAGTGTACGACGGTGAATATGAATATCTAATCAACTACTTTAATATTTATTATTTAACACTTTATATTGCGTAAACCTTATATTTTCCTTATTTTTCCTATTGCTAATTTAAATATACCATTACCAAAAATATTGTATTCGTTCAGATGGTCACTTCTTTTGAAGTTAAGGTCCAGTTTTGTAAATTTTTTTTCACAGAAATAAAGAAATATTATTTTGAGCATGTTAAAAGATTAGCATGTGATTCTCCAATAACATAAAGAAATCCGAATGCGAAAACAGTTCCATTAGATTGAAAATTTTGTCTATGATATATCATCACCGTTTATTTTGGAGACCGGTGACTTTAATGTGTTTTATGTAAGTGTAAAATTAAAGTATCCGATGATTCCTTAAACATTTGATATGCACCTCAAATTAGTGATAAGCAGAAGATGAAAAAGTGACAATATAAATTATTATATATTGTGAAGAGGAATTTTAAAATAGAAACTTTAAGACTGATTAATACCAATCTTTTGATGATGAATAAATATCGAACTTTTTGTCGCACTATTGTGGTTTACCTTTCAATGTTGGGTATGTCCGGAAATTTTAGAGTATAATTAAAATCGAAGAGCAAATAGGGCTATTAATAATTTGTTTGGATATTATGTATTATATTTTCTAAATCGTGATACTAAAAATGCCTATATTCCCGCTTACTCCACTACTTTATATGTGAGGACTAGGCTACGAAAGCTAAACAAAGTCGCGTGATACATTTAGAAGTATGGTCATCTTTACTAAAACCCATCTTTACTAAAAATAAAATAATACTATATTTCAAACCCTTTTGCGCGTTCGTGCTTGCGTGCATGCGAGCGTGCGTACGTGCGTGCGAGAGAGCAGGTGAGCGAGGTACAGGTGATACAATAATTTGTTAAATCAGCTAACACTCAATAAATGCTAACTTCTATTAGTTATTTAATTTTTTTATTTTGAACACTATGGTAATATATTTTTAGTTTTATAATAATTCTTATAATCAAGTTGCAATAAGATCTCACTCTTTTTTTTAATATCTTTAACAGATTCCGGATAACCATATAAATCGCACTTTATTTTTAGTTTTTGGGAATAAATAAATTTGGGGTAAATCGTGGGGTATGAGGTCGAGTTTATGTAGAGGATGTTTCAAAATTTCTGAAACCTACAAAGCCAAATATTTGGTTATTTATCTGGCTGAGTGTGAACCGTTT
Source organism: Druceiella hillmani (assembly GCA_039881145.1). Taxonomy (NCBI): domain Eukaryota; kingdom Metazoa; phylum Arthropoda; class Insecta; order Lepidoptera; family Hepialidae; genus Druceiella; species Druceiella hillmani. The sequence continues at coordinate 1,195,574 of JAYKKI010000123.1, forward strand.
TCGAATAAAGCATGAATGCATTATCGTATTTTTACAGCGAGAACGTGGTTTTTGAAATATTTTCCAAAATGACAGACAAACATATGCTGTATATACTGTTCTTGTATTCTTCAGAACTATTGTTACCTAAAGACAAGAACGTTCGAACAATGAGACGGGGATCTTTTTTCAGACCTTTGTGCCTTCTTTACTTCTGTGGGCATGTGATGAAAATAAACACTTTGGCAATGAACTGTAATTCTTTATTAATTAAAGTAAATTAAATTAACAATGACAATGTTAGCAGGGTGCACGTTGCGTAGCAGAGGGAGAAGCATAGCCAATCAAATCAAAATGACATATTGACTGCACGTTTAAGTCCTTGTTTTTGTTCTATTTATTTTCTATAATCTCCTTCTGAACACAAACCTATTGCAGTAATGAAGAACTCGTGCCTTGGAAAAGGTAATGCCTTGGTTAATATATCCATATTTTGAGCATTCTTGAACTTTACTGAGATTTGTTTGTAAAAAATCTTTTCCCTTACGAAGTGATACATGACGTAGATGTGTTTACTTCTCGCATGATAACTCTCGGTGCCTGAAAGACTGATAGCACTTTGATTATCGCAGTATATAATGAGAGGGCTACCCGTAAGTTGAGGCCAAAAGTCTTCTTCTAATTGCTTTAACTATAGTTTTTCCTGCGCGGATGTAGTTAATGACATATTTTCGGCCTCAGTAGTTGATAAAGCTACAGTTCTTTGTCTTTTAGAACACCAACTTATGGCGGCACTCCGAAAGAGAAATATATATCTTGTACAAGACCTTCGGTTCTCAGATTGACTAGTCAAATCGGCATCATAATATCCAACAATGTTCTGCTCATTGCGTTTGAAAGTTAGATTGTAGTTTATTGGAGCTTTTGAATATCTCAATATTCTTTTTAATATTGTTCAGTGTCGGATAGAAGGCCGACTGTTATACCTGCTCAAGGAATTAACTATAAAAGCTAAATCAGGTCGGGTTCCTTGGAACAGATGCAACAAGCGCCCAATAGCTCCATGATATGGTATGTTTCTTAGCAGTTCTGTTTCACTCTCAGAATTCTTTAACTGAACATTTGCTTCACTTGAAGTCCAAACTGGATTACTTTGAAGCATACCAAAGCGACTTAAATTTTTTTATACATATTGATTGATCCAGTGACATTTCATTATTTTCTTCTGTAATTCTGAATCCTATACATTGTTTAACTTTGTCCATGTCTTCCATATAAAATTTTACTTTTAATTTTTTTTATCAATTTTGCCGATTATTAAATAGACAAAGTATGTCATCAATATAGACTGTGATAAACATAATATCATTCTTGTGTATAATCCGGTAATGAATACAAGGATCCACTTTTGATCGAAACAATCCAATTTCTAATAAGGCATTATTTAACTTTATGTTCCATTGTCTACTAGCTTCTTTAATGCCATATATATTTTATTAAGTGGCTTTATTTAAGCGGCACATTTTTTTTCCTTATGAAAAGATGGCGCTTGAAGCAAATATATTTCTTCTTCAATATTTTCTTGTAAAAATGCCATAATCGCATCCATTTGATGTATTTTAATTGATATTTTACAGCTAATCCAATCAAATATCTTATCGATGAGTATCGGGCGATAGGTGCACAGATTTCATGAAAATAAATTCCTTTCCTTTGCTGGTATCCTTTAATAAATAGTCTACTTTTGTAGCGTTTCACATCTCCATTTTCATTCATTTTAGTTTTATAAGCCTATTTACATGGCATTACTTCCTTTTCATAGGGTATCTCTACCAAGGACCAAGTATTATCTTTCATACTCTTCCTGCATAGCTTGTTTCCACTCATTTGCTTTGTGACAATTAGGTGTTTTATCTATATTTTGTAGAACGTTATTAAGTAAACTTGGCGAGGATTCAACAATTACTCACATATAGGGTCCATCATCTGTATCGCGATTCTCGGCATGGTCCGAGATTTAGTTGAAGCTTCGAAGGAGATTCCAAGTTCTCATCAGATATGTATATTTCGTCTGCAGGAATATCGTAATAATGTGAACTGGATCCTGAAGTTTCCGAAAGAGTAATCGGAGTTTTAGTTGTCTTTATGAATATGGTCAGGCTGTTTTTCTGTTAAAGGTTAGTCACATTTTCCTTTATACTTAACATATCTGTTTGAATTTTTTTACGAATTTCTGTATTAACCTTTCAATTACTTTTGTTTCAAGTGCAGAAATGGACTACTTCTTTCTTTTTATGCTAGCTTTGAGGAATAGTACACTTCTCCTTGTGACCGCCGTTCTACTTTTTGGGTCTATAAGGCGATATCCTTTTGAACAATCAGAATAACCAACAAAAATAAACTCACTTGATTTTGTCGTTTTTCTTTCGGTACGAGCACCATCGCTTTGCGTCCAAATATTCTCTTGTGACTTAAGTCTAACTTATGTCCCGTCTATACTTCTTCAAGGGTGATATAGAAGTGTGGTCGAGTGGGTGACAACATAAGCAGCTGTTGCCATCGCGTCTGCCCAGTGGTTTATGTGTAAATCAGTATTAAACAACATAGATTTGGCACGTTCTAAGAGCGTACGATTCATTCTCTCATTTAAGCGATTCTGTTCTGGAGTATACGGATTCTATATTGGACTTAAAGTCCCATTTTTATTTAATAAATTCTGAAAATGTTTATTTGGGTATTCCGTATTGTTATCACTTTGCAGTACCTTTACTTTCTTACTAAACTCGTTTTCTACACGATTTTTAAACTCAGTAAATTTATCAAGTACCTCTGTCTTACTTTTGACAAAATACACAAATACCTTACATGAGCGGTCATCAGCAAAAGTTGTGAAATCGATGTGATGTACTTTGCATCTCCAATTGATGTAATTTACATCGGACTGAACAAATCTACGTGTATTAGCTCTAGCAATTCCGTTGCCCACGAGCTACTACTTGAAAAAGGTTGCCTAGTTTGCTTGCCCTCTAGGCATGAAATGCAGACACAACTCTCATTCGATACTAATAATTTCACGCCCGTTGTACAAGTTGTTATTCTATTAGCATCGTTGAAATTTAAGTGCCCCATGCGCTGACGCCAAAAGTAGGCTGACTCTGCTGTCGGCGTCATTGCTTGAGTTTGACAATTGTTTACATTTAGTTGATAAGTATTATTAATAATTTTTGCTGAAGCCACCTTCTTGCCTACTTGGTTATGTATTGAACATCAATTTACATTAAATTCAAACTTATAGCCAGCTTTTGTCATTTTGCTTACAGATAATAAATTAGCAGATAAATACAGTACAAACAATGCATTACTTTGCTGCTGCCATCATTCCTAGGTACTTGAACTGTCAAATTGCCACACTTTTCAACATGTAGTACTTTATTATCAGCAATTCGTATACTGTGAACAGATGCATAGTCATGTGTGTCGATACACCTGAATACACGTACCAGTTTATCGAATCATTTACCTGCATGGCTGAAAAGTCAACTACAAAACCATTTTTCTTATAATTATTTTCATACTAGTTTTTCTTGTACCAATAATTCTTGCTACAGTGCTCATATTTGTTACAATGGAAACATCGGGGGCCTTTAGACTTTGACTGGGACTTATTGTTTTACTGTGGGTATTTTTGGAACTGGTGCAAAATGCGGTATTACCTGAAGTATTAACTTCTTTTAATAATTTTGTCTTAACCATGTCGGTAGTAATTTTTACACCCAAACTCTCAGTACTCATTATCATGGGCTTACATATCCGGTAAGCTTGCAAACATCAATATCCCAAGCCATTTATTGTCCACTTAAATGAAATATTTCTTCACTTGTGAGCCAATGACATGATCTTGTTAATATAGTCTTCCACTCTTGTACTATTTTAAATTTTGTATTAATAAGATCCTTTAATAAACCGATCTTGCGGTATAGACTAGAGTATTGAAATGCTCGTGACAAATTGTCGCATACATCTTTGCTGTTTCGGCGTCTTGAATGTAAACATATAAAATGGGATCCACCAATAATATAAGTTACGATTTCACCTTCACGTCTTTTAGTTTCACTGACCCGGGCGTCATTTTCTACATCTTACTTAAGTTATGGGAATCCATAACGCTTCGTTTTGTAAATAGACTTCTATGGCGAAACACTAAGTCTCCTAATTGTCGCGGCCAGTGAGCTTTTCAATTCACATTATATAATTATTTATACTCATCTTGTTCATTGTACGACCGCGAGTAATTTTGAAGTTAAATCTACTTAGTCGACTGAATAATTACGTCCAGGCCGGCCTAGTCGCATAACCTGATGAATATAAACACTTAGCAATGAACTGTAATCGTTTATTAATTAAATAAAACTAATTAACAATAACAATGTTAGCATGGTGACAATGCGTAGCAGAGAGATGAGCATAGCCAACAAAAGAAACTACGATATAGAGAAACGACATATTTCCTGTACGTTTTACCAGGTGCTTTTTGTGTTCTATTTATTTTCTATCAGCATTTGTTTAGAAGGTATTATTTGTGGTTTACTTAAGGGCACACATTGGTTATAATGCCTCACAATTTCGTCAATCGTGGTGATATTGAACAGAGCATTCGAGTGAACTCTATAGAATTATTATGATATTTCGCAACACCAGTCAACGCCACGGTATTTTTCAACTTCGGTAAAATCATGCCCAAAGATTTCTGACATTTAAATTTTTATATAGAATTTTTAAGTAATATAAGATTCTGCAAGGTTATGTTATAAGGTTATGCTAATAGTATTGATGATATCTTCGCTTTTTACCGTTGATGGACGTTCGTAACACAGATAATTACTAAGATTGGTTAAAAAAGATGTAAACAGTAGAACGGGATGGAATTTATAAATAAAATGTCAACTGAAGTCGATTGTAATTTTCTTGTTAACGCAACTCGTAAAAGGTCAGCGAACAATAGTTTTTTCTCTGTTAAAGTCATCTTAACATGAATACACAATTTGAAAATTACCGACGATTTTCAAAAAGAAAACAAATCATAAATTCAAGTACCTTAAGTAATCTACTGTCAGTGCTACCATCACATATTTATATCTAACCGTTATTTGAACTTCAAAAGCATACCTGAATACGAGATATACGAAACAGGAACCGAACACGTACACACATGTTTGAATGGAATGACCTAATATAAGGAAGAGTGAAGATCGAAGTCAAGTTTCGCCAGAAAGGATAAAAAGTTGCGATTTTTAAAATTGTATAACAGAAATTTAATAAAAACTAGCTCTTCCCGAGATCAAATTTTTGTACCATCGCCCAACGATCCCAAGTTTTGATTTCAATGTCGCGGATAATGCTGGCAGTAAATTGAAATGTTCACACACATAAACCTATTCATTTGTTAACAATACTTATCTGAGTTACCCAATCATTCAGCGCCGCTCAGTAGCAATATCATTTCTTAGACGCCAGTGTAATGCAAAAAAAGGCATTAATTTTGTAGACGTGTGTTTGTTACAGTTATCAATACCGTGTTTGCGTGAGAACATCCTTCGGCGTACAAACATTTACTAGCTGCTGCGACAGGTGTGATACTCGATCTACCTAACTAGCTTTAATTAAATCATTAGTCATGCCGTATATTGGCATTCATTCCACTGCCTCCTTACTTACGTTACTATATCGATACAGGCAGATTACATTTGATTGATATGACCTTCAATTGGTGTCATTAACACCGCAGACACATGTACTGAAATCATGTTCTATAGATAAAGACTGTAATATTTCAATAGGTTATGCTGTTTATAATTGTACATTTATATTAATCGTTACTAGTTTTTTAATAAATCGCACGAAAGATGTTTGATCTTGTAACCATAATTTATTAAATTTTGAAACAAAATTTTATATGAATAATTTTTAGTTTTAAACTTCACATCATTTCAAAATTTGCTTATTAAAAATATATAATTTATAATATTTGTCTTATTGGCTTTTTAAACTACAATTTCCAGGTGAAAAAAAATCTTAGAAAAAGGATAAATGCGTTATACTTCAGAGTTTTAAATACGATTAAAATAACGGGATATAGATAATAGGTCCTGTCAGTTATTTATTATGTGATTGATTATAATATAATAAGTCCAAATACATAGTTCAGCAATAAGTAAGTAGAAAAACGTACAAGTTATTATGAAGTATATTATTTTTAACAGTCCAAATAAAAAAAGTTTATGGCGTTATTAATTACCTAAAAGTAAAACATTTTATTCTTACACACCACTGAAGGAAATTTATTATAGAAAATAATCACTTTAATTGTTCAACAGACAAATTTCTGTGATAATGGGAAATACATAGCTTATAACATCAGGATATTGATTAACAAGGAACAGAACTGTACCCTTAATATGATTTTTGAGTCATTTGTCCAAATTTTTTCAAGTTACTACAAAAAATACGCAACGAAAAATACTACTACTAGATAGTTAGGATAAAAATAATTATTATAAGTTTATTTCAATAAACAAAGCAGCAAATTAGAATATCTTGGCTTTCGCATTTGGTGTTAAATCAAAATATTTCATATCTCGTATTATACTGTTAGTCTTTTAAAAAAGAAGCCTATTTTATTGACTATTGTGATATACATTGATTTTCTTCATTTAAGATTACCAATCAGTCTAAGATGCATGAATCCAAATGGAAGAAGAACATTCCATGGCTGGTGTATTGTGTTGGGTACCTAGGGATATGCTCTCCAGTCCATTACAGGAATCTTTCCATCCAGAGTGCTTTCAAAGTATTTTAGGTGCGATTACTTAATAGTATGATGACTTAAGTGTACCTTTTAGATGTAAGTATATGTCAAGAAGATCTTTTAACTTGAACTTTTCTGGACAATATTTTGACCGAGGTAATAATTGTTTCCCAAGACTTACTGTTTCTCTAGACTATTAAATAGGATCTTATCCTCTTTTTATTTGCATAATTCTGTAGTAGATTATTCATTCCATCATCTTTTAAAGGATGCAGGTAAAGGTAATTGGTTATAGTTCTTGTATTATGTTGCTAGTTTATTTCATTTAATTGTACATACAATAACAACAGTTTTTCATGCCTTTGATAGTTGGTTAGATTTCCACAATATATTTATTTTAGTCAATTGACACTCTTTGGCTTTATCTTAAAAATATTTCGACATTTCTCCGAAGATAAGATAACTACCTTGTGATTTCCTTCCATCGGTAGCATTTCTGCTGTATATAATTCCATTCTAGTGTAAAATGGATCATAACAATTGTAATTTGATGTTACCTGGAGCAGTATTTCTCCGAATATTTTGTTCTTTTCTTTATTTATTTTACAGTAATGCAATATAAATTTATTGGCTCTTATTCCATTACGGTAATCTTTTGTGTTGATTTCATTAAGGATTTTCAAAGACTAAACTTAAGCAAATGTAAAGACAATGTTGAACGATTTGGCTTTTTCCAATATTTTGCTTCTTTCCTTGAAAAAATTCAGTCCACTTCTGACATTCACGAGCAGCAATTCTATCCTTTTTTGCGCTTGGTAGAAATCTTCTCCCTGCTACTGTATTATTTGACTAAAATTATTTGTTCAAAAGTTCTTATTCCCTAATTTGACAACCAATTGATCGTTCTAACAAGATATCTAGTTTATTACTTTTGGATTCATGGGATTTATAACTTACCAGTAATGAGTTAGAAGTGAAGCATTTCAACAATTTTGTATGCGGAAGATAATTGATAATACCATGATCGACCGCTTGTTTATTTTTGAGGCTCAATTGTCATGCAAAATTGCTTGTATTAGAACTTCAAACTTGGCAGAATTCACCCAAAGTGAATATTATTTATGTTATTCGTGAAGAAGATGTTATGACCTATTCGACATTACTTATTAACATTTTGGTTACATATTCTTTGCCAGTTTTTTTCAGTTTTCTTTATATGCAAATGTTTTAAACAATAAAATGTAAAAGATCAAATCACTTCAATTTATCGAAGCGCAGATTTATTTTTATTAAATTTAAATTTGATTTACGATATAATTGTATTACGTGTAAGTAGCTACTTGTGAGGCATAGTAGCAAATAGTTATTGCTTTAAAAATAATTTAGTATTCATAACAATTTTTTTAGTCCATATATGTTCGGAAGATTTTACTTCGTGTTTCTTACGATCAATTCATTAGCAGCCGAATACCGATGAATATAATTCTCACTGCATACAGTACTCTCGTATCGCGGAAACTTTTATCCTTTGTTATCAAAATTAATTATTAAACTTGTGACGTTCTTAATTTTTAATCAATTAAATCGCAAAGGTGCGATTTAACCCTGCTGACTGTCGTCACTCCTCAAGGACCACTTCATTTATTTAGTTAGAGGTGAATATATATAATTAATGTTTTGTGAACATTAACATTTTATTGATAAATGCAATCGATACGTGACGACACGTTTTGCGATTTAAACATGATTTGTGTGACGGAATATTTATTTATTTCATTTATTCTTTATTTGTTTATTTATTTATCTGTTTATTTTATTAAAGTTTGAGGATGAGTTTAACTTAAGAAAATAATTTCATATTTAGTTCAATTCTTAAAATTGTGTCTTAAAAATAATAGTTAATAATCCATCTTCCAGATAAGTGCAGAGGAATTCTGAAGATAGAAGTAATAATTATTTTAAGTGGATAAAAGTGTCTTTTAATATATTTGTACATAAATATTCACTAATGTTCCTAGCTGAGTTCCTGAAAAAGTTGTTGACTAGATAGTATCTTTAAAAGAGAAACATAATAGGGAAAATTATAGCGGCCTAAAATATATTGAATAAAAAAAGTGACATTTGATGTGAGTTTATGGATATAGATTAAACACAATTTTAGAATAATATATCTCAATAAAAACATTTAATACAGATTATTCAAAAAGTTCGTAAAAAAAATCGTACATGAAAAAAAGTTTAGAAATTATTACTGAATTTCATAATCAAAATTCATGACTGTGATGCCAAATAATTTAATGTTTTCAAGTTTTAAATTATCTTCAAATCATCATTTCTACAAAGCATTTTGTAGGTTACTGTTTATAAAAGTATAAACTTTCCAAAAATTGCCCACGTACTTTAATTGTATTTAATAATACTTCAATTAACATTCATACGCTTCAAAGGAAATTTAAGAAAAATTAATAATGGCATCCCAATACAGTCTTTGGTCCTCAAGGTATTGAAATATACTATCACCTTACACATTTAAGAAAAAATTACATTGAAAGTATATTCAAATTTACACGCTAAAAGGATCAGAACAAAATTCCTTACATTTAGGTAAAAGTTGTAACCTATTCTAATAAGATCTATCTCGATAATAAAGACGGAGGGTAAGTAATAAGATATGCGTATCCTTATACTAAGGATTCAAGAAAAACTTTCAAGTCAATTAATATAAAAGTTGACTTGAAATCTATTATTTTTCACTCGTGTCAGTATTCAAAATTATGTTAGATATCATCAAAGTAACTCAGAGAGCTAGCCTCCGAACACTGTTATATTGAAGATTAATTTTAAAATGTCAAGTTTAATATGCTTTTTGATATTCTTCAGTTCCATTGACAGGATAACTATAATGAAAATAAATCTTAGTCGAAAATAATTGGAATATTGAAATATTGGATATATGGAAGATAAATGATAGTAGCTTAACCATTTTGAGAATACAATTTTGTATTACTTAATAATAAAATATTTCCTGTAGTTAAAATACTGACACGAAATAATTAATCGGTTTTGAAAACTTCTGCGTGCTCGTAAGAAATTTCAACACTCTTAGGTTATTTTAAAAGACTTGTTATCATTTTATGTTGGACTTGGATTCTGATTTATGTAACTGTTTGTATCGATATGCTTTACTCGTATCAAAATTATTTTTGAGAAAATAATTATATGGCTTACTTTTGACTAGATTCCGAAAAGAGTAGTCTTTGTGTTTGTTAAATGGATATCTCAGTTGGTAATATTAAAAAGTGTATGGTATATCTGTGTTGTATAAAAGTCCTGTAATTGTTGGATTTATGGATGCAATTGAGGTGAGAAAAAACTCTTAAATAAGTTGAGGTTAAAAATTCATTTTCCCATACATTTTGTATGGAACGGTTTTTTGATGATATATCGAGAACGGATTGACTGATATTTTTATTTCATTGAAAATTTGTACGATTATTATATATTTATTGAATATTTTTTAATCTTGGCTTCGAAAAGTTTCCTCACGCACTGGAAAAGTAAAAAAATCACAAATAATTCAATTGTGTATAAAATGTTATATGTAATAAATGACAAAAAAAAAGAAAAAGGTATGTCATAAATGACAGATAGGAACGAAAATGATAATTGGTTCTTAATCATTCTTACTAATTTTTTGACCGTTATTTCATTTGAATCCGATTGAATTAATTCTCTTTAAACGATTTTTTCTGAAATTCATTAGCGAAGAGTGTTTTCAAATAGTTTTGTTAAGTTTTATGAAGATGTTCACTTTGTGAGGTTATGATATTTGTGATTGTGCGGGCATCGATAATTGCTTCATTATGTAATGTATGTGATTAATTTTAAAGTGTTATTTATAATGCTGAGAGTCTAATCTTTCACAACGAAGCCGTAATGCAATAAATCGAATTAGGAATATTGTGAATCAATCCACTGCAGATGAACAAGAAATTGCACGGGAAGAGCGCCGCGCAAGTATGGCCCGATTTCGTTCTTCACAAACACAAGAACAAGACAAACAGCTCAGTTGGCAACAAAATCGCACAGATCAACAACGCACAGATCAACAACGTAATAATCTTTGACGCGCAAGAAGAAATGCTTCTAGACTTGATTTGAATCGAGTAACATTTCAATACGATTGCATAGTTGACTACAGCTCGCATCCTTTCGTTCGAATTGGCCCAATGGATATTGTGTGCGACCATTGCGATGAATTGAATTAGTTCGCTGGAGAAACGCCTGGATTGTGCTCTTTCAGTGGCAAGATGAAATTGCCATTCTTGGTTCTGCCACCTGAGCCATTGCATTCATTACTTCGTACCAAAACACCAGAATCACGACATTTTCTATCGACCGTTCAAAGATACAAGGGATGTCTCCCAATTACTTAATTTTGAGGAGAAATTATCGAAGAACGCGGATTCAATCTGACATTCAAGGTAACTTCTGCTATAGAGAATAAACGTTTATTTTCCTTTGGTGATCATAATTTAATCAATCTAACTTCGCCTTCGATTTTATAGATCCAAGGCCAAATTCATAATCGAATTGGATTTTTGCAACCGCTTGAAGATACACAGCATAAATTAAATGATAAGAAGCACAACTAATATATCATCTCTTGCAAATTTATTCGTAGTTATTACGAATAAACTTGCAAGAGAAAATTGCTTGCGAAATATTTCCCGAATGTATCATTCGGGAAATATTTCAATAAATGATTATAACGTGGAAACTACGACCATTTTTAAGCCAGATATTCTTTTCTTACAATAATAATGTTTACAAAATCGTGTTTCATTACTTTATGTACTATCGTCGTATTTTAGTTCCAAAATGACTTATTTCATTGTGCATCGACTTTTGTGCCATTTGAAATAGAACAAAATATTTTTAAGTATTTTAAAATGTCAAATAAGTCTTTTAAATATTGGTAAAACTCGTACTACTAGGGTTACGTGTAGACTTGCACATCGTGTATATAAATATTTAATATGAAAACTATGCATTAATTTAACGATACACATTATTTTTATTAACGCATAAGCAAATACTGCTAATATTTTTACCCATAAATATACATAGGATAGCATATTTTTCACATATGTAAAAACATCGTAAACTCAAAAATTTTATTGGCTTTATTATTCAAAATTTTTAGAAAATTTATGTTTAACTCCGTTTAATATCTGGCCTTCAAATACCGCACATGTAAAATAAGAGCCAAATTGTATTTTTAAATCTAATGGAGTTTTTGAGATTGAGCTGTAATGGTCAACTAACTTCGTTTTTAGGGCAAAACAAAATCGAAAACCAAGTTTTCATTATCTCTCAAAAAGCCATACTCTAACCATACTCTGCATGGCTATGATAAAAAAAAATTGCCCACTAGATATTTGGTAACCACTCTAAATACAAATTTAAATAATTTTGGGTAAAAAACTACAGTTTTATTAGTAATGTTTAAATTACTTTCTAATTTTGTTTAAAAGTTTTAAGGACTAAAAATCACTTCGTCATATTTTATTTAAAACGATTTAAATTAATGTCACATTTGAATACACCAAAAATGTCAGATGATAGTTCAAATATTCTCGTAACCATACCGCCGCGGGGAAAAAAATAAGTTATATAATAGATAGAGTCGACAGCACTTCAAATTTTGGACTTTGACTCAATCTTATCTCAACGGCGTAATGATGAGGTTTGTGGTTCAAGTTTAAACCTTGATATGCTGTCAATTGTACATATGCTAAAGAAATGTTAGTATGTTATATTGGGATATTCACGTTATAATATATGTATCCCTGTACTCAATTAGTTCAATTATTGTTAAATATTTCTGGCAGGAACTCTATATTATTCATGTCTTATGATAAAGACAATAATTTCATTTCAACAAGGTATGAAACCCCGATGCGTGAACCAGACTTACACATGCGTGGCTTTTAATTTATATTCCATTTATATAGGCGTAACACATTATTTTTCTAGATATGACTTTAAAATAATAACTTTTAAAAAACTTCTATACCTTTTCAAAGGTCACATATAGTAACAAATATTTAATTTGTTTAATAAATAACCTATTCCAATAGACTCTGAATCGGACTATAAATATACTACACGAAATAATGTGTATGTAGATTTAGTATTATTTTGAATCTGCTTTTTTTTAACATACGTAAAAATTTGATGATTTTTTCTGAACATTCTTCGACTTGTCCACCAAAAATTTAATTTAAACTTTTATTAAACATATTTTTACAAAGAACGGTAATATGTTAACAATATTTTGGCAGGAATATTCATTAATGCAATCAACCATTTCCAGATTATCATATTCTAACATAAATAAGAGTCAATCTGCAAAGAAATAAACATCTTTGAGTTAAAGAATAAAACTTCGCGTTATTGATAGTTTCTACGAGTTGAAATTTACACAAGATCAACCACAGAATTATTATAACACAGCAGGTCCTTAGATATTGAAATTGTAATACTTACAAATGTAATATTTTTATCTATGCTTTTGATTATTAATTTATTATTTTGATAGATATTCGATACTAAAACAATTTGTTGGACTGCTCTTTTTCAAATTTTTACTTGCCCTCAGTTAGTTTCCACAATATTTAAACTAACATTCTAACTTCATCAGATACGTAACTTGGGTACAATACAAAGTTTTATGGGAAAACAACTAGAAGTAAAAAGTAAATTTTTAAGAATATTTATGACATGAATAAATTAGCTTCAGTGTTAGCTCTCGGTTTTATTTTATTTTCATTTGACTCTATTACAAAACTCGAATTTTAAATTAAACCCCTACTTGAGGGTCAGAATGAAGATATATACTAGGGGTTTTGTTTATTTTGGCATCACTTTTACGAGGAAAGTTAATGCTGAGAATTCGGTCCACCAACCCTGTTTATGCTTTCACAATACTTTGATAAATATAGCTTTACATGAATTAATAAGAAATATTTTTTTTAATTAAAGATTGATTTGAACAGTTTTTATTTTACCATATATTTACTTAAGGATCCATCTCTCGTAAAATTGATTTTTATTTGTATTCCATATATATATATATATATATATATATATATATACATATATATGTATATATATATATATATATATACATATATATATATATATATATATGTATATATATATATAAATATATATATATATATATATATATATATATATATATATGTATATAAAAGTTTAATCTTTTGAAGAAGTCTCTAAGAGTTGTCATCAGGGAATTTCTTTTACTTATGTATGTAGGTATATTGATGACTCAATCTTGAACTTTGAAAGTACAAGTTATTTAAATGGACTTAAACCTAGTAGTTAGAACGAATTTTCATACCGTCAAAGTCCGTATGTTTGTCTTGTGATCAACCCAACACACCACGGTGACGACGGTAGGTTAGGTTGCGATGAAACTAGGACCGGTATTTTTTTTAATTAATATCCTGCCTTATATAATTAATTTCACTTATATTTTTCCCCAAATCTTTTCAATCGTGCCATAAAAATTACAGGCAGTTATATGATTCTATAATATTGAAACGTAATAAATCTTGACCTAATTTGTTAGAAATTTGAATATGAATTTTAATTTTATTTATTTTAGTTTTTTAATAATAGTTTTAGAGTGAAATTTTTATGAAATAACGGATTCTCCAGAAACATAATACTTTTACTTTTTTTTAATACGTGACATTGTCTTTTGCCCGAAATCTACTCAAATTGTGTATAAATCTCTATCGTTTACTACTGAAAGTTAGTTAATGGATGATAATCTAACAAATATAAATTAAAATTTTTGACACTACATGCACCTGCTTCGAATTTTCAAAACATGGAAAATGCTAAAAGTAACCAATAAAATACTCACTCTAACTAGAAGACGGTTTTTGTTCATTAAAATATAGTTTTTAATAAGTTAATTGGAGGAAAAGAGTGTATTGATTAAAAAACTTTAAAAATAAGTGTAAAATATAATGTGCCAGAAAAATGTAAGAGAGATTTAAATGAAAATCTATTATCGGAATAATTCTAGAAATACATAATTTAAAGATATCATTTTTTCAATTTATTTCACGTTTACTTTTTATCCACATAATCGCATTTATTATACAATATTTAGAAAATTAACTCCTATCGGAAATATCAAAAATATTTCATATACACATATATAGGAAATAAAATATCCCTTTCCCTTCTCTTTCTACTTATTTTATTTTTAATATAATATACTTATACAATAGTTTTCATAATAAAACAATTCCCAAATTACCATCTTCTGCATTAGGTAAATATTGAAAAGTTTACGAACACGATCAATATCCTATACCTCTGTCATGAATTGATCTATAACAGGACATTCAACTTTTCGCTGGTATTTTTTTTCTGAAGTGCTATGTTATAAAAACTCCCAAATTTTATATAACCATAGTATAAGAAATTTGTTCATTCTCTAGCAAAGGATTTTTTTTTGGAACAGAATCTTTACGTGTACGAGGATGTACTTTCCATTCTATTCTAATATCTTGCAACACATTAGTTGAGATTCACATAGGCCTAAAACTACAAAAACTGGGAGGCTGCTACAGATATACGAATAAAAAACGGACATTATGAAATTACGAAAATGCTGGTTTCCCTAAGGTATTCCAAACAGGTTCGTGAGACTATCAGCTATCACTCATTCTCCGGGACAAAGAATTTTCGTTGCATTAAACTAAAACCTAATAACATAATCCTTTGTAATTGATCTAGCATATTCGATAATAAAAAAATGTGATGCAATATATGCATGTTTCATGAAACTCCAAATATTTCGTAGGAAAAAAAATTATTTATCTACCTTCCGAATTTTTCTACCTTCCGAACGGCACGTGATAATTCTGCTCGTTTGCCTTGACACGGAATTGTAGTTCCACTTTTCCCCTCTTTATCGGAAAAGATTATTGGCAACGATTATTTTTTCGACTAAATTTTATAAAAAGGGCATTAACTACGTCGCATTAAATTTCTGCCATTATCATCGTTACAAACTTCTTTCGAAACTAAATTGACATTCGCTTTTTCAGTTTCTTTCTGTTTATTTAAAATTAGAGCTACCAAAAGTACATTTTTTAAAACTTTTTATTAAATAAACTAAATTTATTCTACAGAGTAAGGATTTTTGTTTTGATAATTCTAGGCAGTACTCTCAGGTTGCGATTCAAAGGAAACGTTGTCAGGACCAGAAAAACCATTAGTTTATGTTTCACGTAACGCCCATCCCTATTAACATTGTCGGGTCTGCAAAGTAGCTGAATAAATATTTTAAATTTTATGCTTATTTTTTTAAATACCTACATTTAAAAAGTTGGATATTGTTAGAACAACCCTTTAACAATGACGCGTGTTAACTACCGATATAGTTAGCCGGGCGAGAGGGGTAGCCGTGCGCGCGTTTCTGCCAGTTATGACTGTGTTTGCGGGGTCGCATTGTTATTTATTTTTTACGGTAGTCAGCTGTTGATGTCTAATTATTACAACAATGAAAGATGCTGTTACATATTAAGTGAAATTAGCTACAGAAAAATTCAAAAAGGATAATTTATTTTTGTTTATTTTATAGCAAAAATGTTTTTAACATAATAATTATAATATAACACAATTTTCATTTGTAATACTTGAAATAATAGTTTCTTAATTTACTTAACATGTAATTTAAAATTGTTGAATGTGCCATATCCGACGTTGTTAAACATTTTCGTCAAATAATCAAATGTCGGTAGTACCACATCCGACATTGTCAGACGTTTCCGTCAAATATTTTAATGTCAGTTGTACCACACCCGACGTTGTTAATTGTTTTCTGTAAGGCTCAAATGTCGGATGTGTTATATCTGATTTTTTTATTTTTAGTCTAATACATGATTACTTCGTCTATTGTTGGTTTCCTAGAAATAACAGTTTCAAAGATTTGTATTTTTATTGCTTTATATAAAATATTTTTTATAATTTTGATTTAACAATAGTTTTTTTTAGTGACTCGGGGCAGTCTTCTACATCGATAACATTTCAACGTGAATGAATTTAAATGCAAGAATAACTTGGTGGTGTATTTAAAGATGATCACAAGACGTTAGAAAACGAAAAACACACTGTTCAGAAGTCGATTTTCCGGTAGAAAAATTGACTAGCAAAAATAATGAAGATGCTATAACAAATTTATCCAGTTTTGAGATTCAACCACAGGAAAACATTACTCACGACGTTGTAACTCCAATAGCATCACAACCTCTGCCACGTGATATCTGGAAAGATGTATATTGTGTTACATGTTTTGAAAAAGAGAACCCTCCAATTTTTACCCATGATGACTTGTGTAGGAATTTTCCAATAACTTCTGTAACATCCACTGCAAGTATTAACAACCCGATTTCCATTAGACAATGTTCAAACTCATCTGTCTACTTTTAAAAAAGATATGGGTAGAAACGACGTCTACATAAGGAGGATTGGTTGGTAAATAAGCGACACCGAGCAGGAAAGTTCGCTCGTCTCGCCGTCTGCGTTCACAAAACATTTCCAGTCACTTTTATCACTCCCGTTATTCAAGACTTATTTAATGTACCGAAGTATAACTCACATAGAAAACAAGATTATAAACAATACATTTTGTTTCCAAGTACATGAATACAGCTTTTAGAGGGTTTGGGATATAGATTTCCAAAAATTCATAATTTAAGGAATGAACGACTCACTGATCATTTAAATCTCTCACCGATTTCACCAACAGATGGAGTTAAAAATATGAAAAGGTTGGAGTGGAAAACCGAGTTTTAGGAGTAGCTACACTTCGTCATTTGACCATGATTTGGAAATTCAGATGTGAATGAAATTTTCAAATTAGTTTAAACTCCGTATGTGTTATATTTCCCTCTCCTTGTCAGCATCTCTCCTTATATAGTAATAAAGTAGGAATTTTACTCATATTGTCATCAAAGCAAAATGCTATTCAAAAATAGGACTAAATCAGTACATTATGATTAAAGATGTGAGGAAAAATGCTGGGAATGATTTAATTGTCATATCTAAAATAGTTCAAATTTTACAGTATTAACAGAATAAAAGCGTTGGTGAGGAATGCATTTTCTATTTGCGTGACCTCATCTCTTTATTGCTGGCTCTGATATGTCAGATAGTAATTATATAAATATTTCAACATATTTCATAATTTTTATTTTGTTATCATGTGAACAAATCAGTGGATTGAGTAAATTTCAGAATAATATTTTAATCTCAAAATTGTCAATTATACTTCAGATAAAAATAAAATATTTTAATTGGAAAATTATTTCCACACAAAAGGTACCCTTGAACTAGATAAAAGTTTTCTTTTTATCTTATCTTGAATTTAAGCCCAATTTTCTAATAGCCTCAAAAACTTCTAGTGATCGTTTGAAAATTTACGCGCTGGTTGTTATTCCCTAAATTCCAATCATTAAATTTTAAAATCTTAATGGAACTTTTAAAAAAATATATATACTTTAGATTTTAACCGGTCACTTACGAAATATTTCAGTGTACTATGAAGTTTTAATTAGAATTAGATCGATATAAAAGTTTTTGTGTGATGCTCAAATTAAAAGGTAAATAGAAAACAGATCGATAAAATGTCTCTTAGGAAAAGTTCAATACGCTCATTTTTATTTTTACCTCAAATGTTTTATCCAGTTTCCTTCAAGTCAGTTCAATAGTTTTTCTCGATAATCGATTACAGTGATACACGAATCGAAAATATTTAGGGAATGCATTTTTATTTTGGGAAGTCTAAATAGTATAATCCGTTATGTTTTTTAAATATCTCCAATGAACAGTCTTGAAACAGTTAATTTATAACATAAATTGTACTTCAAAATTATTTTCGTATTTAAGAAAGAGATTCATTTAATAGCTGCAACGATTTTAAGTAAAATAAAATTGACAACAGTTTTTAAAACAAATTTCCTTACAATGGTTAAATATTTATTTTTTTTTATATCCTAAATCACTTCATGCTATTCTTGAAAGTATCGTTTATTGCGTTCATTATTCAATGATATTTAGAAACCATCTTGGCGTTATAAATGTTCCCTTTCTCATAATTAATCGCAATAGTTGGCGTTTTTTCATGTTTCAATTTGTTTAATGTAAGTAGATTGCGTATATTGTTAATTATGTGTCTTCATAATTTATACACAATGTGAATAATGTTTACTAGTCATCAAAAACCGAAAATGTTAGAACTTTAACAGTTAACTTGTTTCACCACATCTACCCACATCTACATGATAAGAGATGAAATACTACTCTGTCTGCAAATGACATCGCTCTTGGCATTACCGGTAAGAGATTTCTTGTGGTATAATTTATAAATATGTAATAAGGTAGAGTACGTTGAAACAGATGTTGATGATACGAATACAGTTGGAATAAAACGTCATTAAAAGGAGATTTTCATATTCCCTATAAGCAGAATTAACTAAATTTGACTGTAGCACATTTTTGACGTTATTTTTTATTACTAAGTAATAGTTTTAAATGGTGAAAAACAAAAATTAATGTTTGTGAATAGTTAAATCAAAACAGCATACTCTTAAGAGTAACGTAAATGACGGACTCCTGTAAGTGGTGAATTGGTGACCGACAACTACCGACTTTACTCGTAGAAGTACCATAGCCGATTTACTCTCGTCTTACTCCACACGTCGAGATGCGCGTATCAATGATTAAATATCTGCTGTCTCTGTTAGCCCATGATCCCTCTCGTGTGTTCCGCGTTTCTTTTTCTCGTATGTTATTCCTTTTCTTCGTTATTATGTATACCTGTTATTTTATATCTCTTTTGCGTATCAACGATATTCGACCAAAATAGCTAACATTTTGCAGTAGAACTGATTTTGTAGGACATATGCATTCAAACATTAAATATTGTGCTATTCAATTCAAACATTAATATTGTTATATTCCAATATCTCCCATTATTGTTGGCCAAATTATGGTCGGTCTACTTCATTGCGAGTAAAAATTTATGTATTTAATTGTGAACAAAAGTGCCAGTTCCTTGAAATTCTAGTTCCGTTAATTTTTAACTTTACAAAGTTAATATATATATTTGGCAATCACGTCCTGTTTTTTTTTACTTTTGAAAAGCAATTTCTGTTATATTTCTCTGTATATATATATGTATGTATTTCTAATAATTGCCTTTATTCAGAAAAATTCTAATCGGGACAAGAAGGCACTCATCACTCGACTTGAATACAGAGTGTGAGTTAGGAGAGAGAAAAATGAGAGCCTATTGTTTCATTGATAATTAGTAAAAATTCAAGCAAATTTTTTTTAAAATATATATGAAAGTAGACATTTACGTAACGATGTAATATTCTTTTTTTCGGTCGTTAGTTTTATTGAAAATAAAAACTTTTCATCCGAATTATTGCGTCTTTAAAAGTATAATGAATTACAAAGAAAACTCGGTGCAATAAAAACGGTATTAATTAATTTTCACCATATTTTATTAATTAATCGCTCATCACGCTTATTTAATCTGCACGTACATTTTCGGCTTTATTTGTGTGTTTTTTTTCTTCCTCTGTTCTCAAAAAAACCAACCTTTTTTCATAATATATATAGAGAATATATAACTAGAGTATATATTTATTTTTAAACGTCAACCGAACAACAGAACTTTGTCAGTAGCGGTGAGAAATTCGTAAAATTTATCCGGGCAAATAAGATTATCAAAAACACTTCTCCGCGGCTTCGTTTTATGAAGCAAAACAACAGTATATTAAATATTATTTATATGCCGAAGATAATTCATTCTGTACCATTGCGGATAAGCCTCGCCTATCAAAGTCCGTTTTGCATTTCGATCAAAGGTTTATGTCAAATTTATATGTAAATCAAGTTGTTCACGAACCTTTACTGCTGGAAGCTCTGTTTGTAGTAAATTTTCCTCTCGAATTCACTGCGCAAAAGAAATTTAATTTAGGTGTTTATTTGTTCCATTTCAAGCGTGAATGAACACAGGTATGATTTGATTGACTTGTAATAATGGTTAGGAAAAAACACGGTAGACTATGCTTCTTACACTAAACTATCTACGGGTCTTATTATTCAGAAATAAAGATAGATTTAAATAAAATGTGATCGAGATATTTTATAGGTACGTTAAAGTCAAATTAAATAATATTTATCTCTCGACAAAACCATCAGAAAACCCATTTATCTGGCCTTATACTCGTACATACAAACTATAAATAAGATTACTTTACAGATTTTGCTTAAATTGACATTTTTTGTTCACTTCTATCAGGATAATCGTGGCTGTCCTTATTTTCTGGAATTTTACTACAAAACACATTATTCGAAACAAACATATTCGTAAAAATAAGATAAGTAAATTCAGTAAGTAAGTTAAAAAACTCAGTGAGTAAATTCATTATCTGGAATGACGTAATCAGACATTATTTTATTTAAAACATTATTATTATCGACAGTCACACGTACACGTCGAAAATAATTATTCATCCAATTTAAATAACATTTTTTCTTGAAATCATTTCGGTACTCTGTGCTTCAGAAAACAAAATTAAATGAAATCAAGAACTTCAAGTTTCTTTGTTATTCACTACTACTCCAAATACTTCAGGTACAGCACCTTTCAAAGCACCAATTACTCTTAAAGTGACTATTAATAATAGATGTCTATTTAATAATAGATGTCTGACTACACAGAATATTTTGATATAAAGGAAACTTTATTAACACGCATACGGGTCACGGTAGTGCCTTATAATTATGAGAACCTACTTGTTCACAATACATTAATTTTCAATTAAATTCGTAAATATATTTAGTTTTATTTCATAAATTTGTACGTATTTAATAATAGATGTCTGAAAAACTTCTTTTTATGACCATACTATAGTAAAAAATTTATGGATTAAGTAAGATTTAATTTATATTACGTTTATCAATACTGCATACTATCTACCAGGTAAACAAATTACTATAAAAAATAATGACAAAAAAAAAGTAATTTATTAATCAATCTAAAATTAAATGAACTTACTAAAATTTATATATGTTAAATCATTTGTACTGAAGTGTATTATTTATGTTACATTTAAAAACTTAATCTTTCAATAGGATCCAGCGACGTTTTTACATTGTTTTGTGATAAAGGGTAAAATGTGAAAACACCACTATATTTTAGAAATATCCGAATATGAGACGAAAACTACTGGAATGATTTAAATTTTACTTTCATCGTAATAATCCTTCTGATTTAAATTAAAATCCAGGTTACCTTTGAACCATGCGTTGTCTCAGGGTCTTTCTGGATATTTTTTGCTTATCTGTTCATTTGTTTCTTTGAGCTTCACGTAAAAAGTACTAAAGTATTTGGAATTAAAACTGTTACTTACATTTTTTATGTACATGTAAAAATCTCAATACCTTCTTAACTTGCAATTTTAAACTTAATTATTGGTAATAATAGGATCGATTCCACGAGCTTAAAACTGATAAAAAGAATTCCGAAAAATATTTTAAAAACTGTACTCAAAGTTTAAGCTAAACATAAGATACTTATTACCGCTGAGAATATTCTTAAAACGTAAACATTGTGCTGAGGAAATCTCCGTCACAAAAATAAATATACTTGACCTAATCTGCGGGAAAAACTAAGTTTCTGTAAATTACCACTTTAAGTAATTTGATACTACACTTTCAGTCCATGGCATAGTTTTCACTGTTTACTTTTCCCAGAAACCATTCAAGGTAGAAATGTTTAATTTAACATAGTTATATAGTATATTGACCGTCAAAAATTTCAAGTAAAAATATAAGAATTAAAGTTTCAAAACATTTTTCATTCAATTTTTGTGTGGGAGTTTAATTGAATGAGAACAATTTTAATTTTCCAAAACTATTTTTTCCATATTTTCTAAACAGTTTTAATAGAAGCCTAAAATTTACTGCAAACCTATAGAAATAATCTTAAATCTCATTAATTTTGAGAAGTTCACAATATTTTTTAATCTGGGCATAACATATTTAGCTACACATTTACATGGGAAAATATAATAATATCTATTGGCAATTTTAGTGAAATACTATCTAGGTTAAATATTTATGTATTTAGTTTTTTACAAAATCCTCGTAGTGCGAGTTTTACTCTTACTTGACGAATTGTTCGTCCACCTGTTTGTCTAACATTGCTTTTTTCTCGCGTTTGTTGAAAAAACAAAATTTGACGTTCCATATGAGCTTAATACAATGTTACATCCTTATTCGAGTTAGAATTTTGAGGAGCCAATTATTCTAGGGATATTCTTTAAAACTTTCACAATAACTTATTTCTACCTCTTTATCTTCAAATCTGCAGAATTTAGATTTATGGAAAAATAAATTAAGGCAATATTCAATGGGAGACTGTGACACCGATCATTCTAAGTCTTCTTTATATTAATGTTTTTAAATAATTTATTAGCAATATTTTGATCTATATCTTTAACTTGCATATGTACCTAAATATGTACGAACGTCGAGTCCTACTCATTTTCATAGATTTTGTTACTTTATAATGTAGGTAATATTCTGCACAAATTTAATATTTTTATCCTAATTTCATGTAAGGCCTGATATAACATTAAGATATTTAGATATTGGTCCAATCAAGGAAGCGAAAAAAGTGGTTCAAAATACGTTAAATTTTAAGAAAGATTTCTCAAATGTAATTTTTAATACATCCACATCTTGGTGTATATGAATCTTACAATATGAATATTCCACCATTTGGCTTAAAACTCAAAATAAACCTCCTAACAAAACTGAATAAAAAAAAATCGCCGCACGTCTATTTGCAAAAAAAAACTCTCTATAATAAACACAAATCCTGACTCGGCCGGCTGACAACAACAAATGATCATTTAAGTTTCTGTTAATTTTGTACTTTTGTACCTTCTGGCATTTTCTCGCTTTGATACCTTTGGCATTTTGTTTGACCTTTAAATATTGTTTTTAAACCAATAAATTGGCATAGTGTGTTTCAAATTCGTTCAAGGATATAAATATTATGTGCGTACAAATCTAAGACACTTTAGATATTATGAAAATTATCGGGGGAAATAATAATTCAAAAAACCTATCAAGCACGAGTGGAACTCGCACTGTGAGGATTATGTATACATTTAAGCAATCGTAAACATTTAATGGTACATAATAATCCTAATACATGTTTCCAAATTTAAAATTTTTTAGAACGAAATTATATTATCTAATATATATTTCATAGACGCATATTTAAAATAAAAAAAAATCTTTTTTGTGATATAACTACAAAAAAACACTTTTTCCTTTATTTGTTCTGTAAGATCTTGCTTCTTGCCAAATTTAATGGTCAGCGGGAAGTACACAATTTGTTTTTATTTATTTGCGAGTGTCAAAATATGCGGCATAAATAGCCGTATCTTTTATTGTTAAGAGGGACCTTATACCTAAATATTTGATATTTTAACTTTATACATCCATGTGTTCCTGAGAAAATGGGTCTTGACATATAAAGAGACAGACGGACAACGAAATGATCCCATAAACGTTTCTTTTTCCCTTTCGAGGTGCTTCGCTGCAAAAATGAGGCTTTAACTGTGAGTAGTATTACTACAATAAATCTATAAAAAAACGTCTGCCTATTCAAATCGAAGACATAGACCGTTGTACTTGGAATATGTATATATTTACACTCCAAATTATCTGACTTTATACATCAGAGGGAAATCTACTAGAAATATAATCAAAACAAAAATATACGTAATTTAAAGAAAAATTGGCCACTTAAAGTAATGTTATAATATCATACTTAATGATGTCTATAAACGTTACTATATTACTGCTCTCCTATCACCTAATTAGTTCATATTTTAAACTTCTTAACTTTTTTATTAACCTTTAAACAATTTTAATTCTAGTTCAAGGATCGTGTGGGCCTTAAAGTAAATAGGCAATTTTATTTTTGATTGATAATATCAGGTATTTCAATTTGATAGTCTCAATCCGATATATAGTTTTTGTGTTCATGTATGAAGAGAAATGTGAACAAATAAACTATATAGTAACATATAGTTTGTAAAATCTTTTTGGAAATTTATCTTTCTGAAATTAATTTACATTTAGTAGGAAAAATTAATACGGTGTAGTTAATATAATAAAACTTCTCATTGACAAAAAAAAATATGGAATAATAATAAAATGTGCTAAAATAGTTAACAAAAGTGGATTAAATGATAATATTAACATAAAAAGTAAGGACGTTAACAAAAGTTCAAATAGATTTAAAAAATATAATCTAACTTAATTAATATCAACTCAAGAACCCGAAAAGCATTTCGAGTTGCATCAAATGCCTGCAACAAGTTAACCTTTATATAAATAAACTGAAGTGAAATATTCCCGAAAATTCATTTAAATACAACTAAGGGTTATTAAACTATAAGCTTTTGCATTGCGACGAACTCCACAAAATCATCAATGCACGTCAGGAATATGGTGTAGAATAGATGAAGGTAATATTAAATAATTAGCCATAAGGGTAAAGCTAAATTCCGATGCACACGTAAAGCATTCAAAATTTAGTCCCTGCAAATAAATCGAATAATGAAGACATTACATTTTTTACACTTTAAATATAACTAAGTATTATAAAACCAAATTCCCGTTTGCGTACGCAATGAATTGCATTGTGGTTTTTACTACTATTTAAACGAACATTCCCCAAGGCTTTGATATGTAATATAACGGTACTTCTGGAAAAATGCTGAGTATTTGCTGACCGAGTACCCAAAAAAAGAAAGTGGCAAAAACAGCGACACGATCGCGTTTCTAAAACATGAATTATTCTCGAATATACTAGAAAATTCCAAAAATTGTAGAAAGGTCAAACTACGAGAAAATATCTTAAAAATTTTGAAAATTATTACACGATTATGAAGTGTTCTATAATATAAAAGAAATGTTAGAATATTCTAAATACTTTTGAATTGCAAGTACAAAACAGTTAGGAATTTTTTTATACAACCTTTGTTATGTGTGATACAATTTAATACACAATTAATTAATTAGCATTAATGAATGTACTTGATTTTATTTTCAAGTAAGTCATGTGCAGGTTTACTGTACCAATGCTCAGCTCTCAGATAATTTAAATTGCTTCATGGAGTTAATTCATGGGGTTTAATATGTTATAGTCTTCTAAGTTCATGGATAATATCCCAAAGTCGAATAGCTTCTACGTTGGTATTGTTGAAGTGTCCTTTTTCGTGTTTAATAACATATTCTTGGATAACTCCGTTAATCCATTTTACATCTAAGTCGATGTGATTTTTTTTACTGGTTATATAGCGATGTGCAATGATAATTATATTCGAGAACTTGTTTGGACTTCATTGGATTATGTTAAGATTGTTTGAACTTCGTTGGATTATTATTGATTGCTTGGAACATCCCCAAAGCTAGATACCGTATTCCAAATCGGTTTGACGATATAAAGGTAAATTTCTCGCTTATACTAGAAGTTAATCTTGGAATGATGTCCAACCAATCACAACATTTTTCCTTGCTTCAACTTGGTTTTCTCAGCTTTTACTTTAACGTTATGTTTCCAATTAAGCCTACTATCCAGACAGAGTCCAAAATATTTGTTCGTCGCAATGCAAATGTGACATGAATGTATTTAAACTCGTTGAGTTTGATTTTTCAATCAACGGTCCATCTGTCGATTTTGTCAAGTACTTTTTGTAAATTTTTGATGGCTTGACTTTGTATGTCTACAGTTACCATTACCACCACATTATATATGTTAGCATGATAATAATTTTAGGGATAATTCTTTAAATAGACCAGCAGATATTTCATCAATACCAGGTGCTCTTTTGGGGTTTATATTTTTTTAGGGTTTAGATAGATTTTTATCTATTTCTTGTGACACGTTTGAATATCATGGAGTTGGAATAGTAGGAACAGGTATTGAGCCAGGGCTTCAGCTTTCTCTTCATTTCTTCTTGTCCACTGATTGTGTGCGTCCCTGATAGGTGGCACTTGAAAAAGTGGTCGTTTGAATCTATAAGTTCCTTTCCATAGTTAATAGTCTTTGTCTGCGTCAGGATCCAATCCACTCAGATAGACGTCTGTACAATTCTGTTTGTAAACTTTAATTAACTTCTTAACTTAATTGCTCACCTGATTAAAAATTATTTTGTCAGCCAGATTTCTGGATCTATGCCATATACGTCTTGCTTTTTGCCTGTCATTTAGTTTCTAATGGTAGGATAATTTGTTTCTTGTTCTGGTTTTTCTCTTAGGATGGGAGTAGCCTGACTGGCTGATATGCGTAATATTCAATACATTTCTGGGTCTTTTTGCCCAAGTTGCCAATAATAGCCTTTTGCTGCAAGTCTGAATCTTGCTTTTAAATGGATAAAGTTATCAAATTAATTTCTGAATAGTTCCTTATCAGTGTACTCATTGGTGAGGTTCTGTTTTCTTTTTTGCTTAATTATTATTGCACTCAGCTTCAATAGGGAAGGAGTATGATCGGAAGTTAAATCATCTCTGCCTTCTATTTCGATGTAATTGGATACAGTTCCACGTAAGGTAAAGAAACCTATCAGATCAGGAATTTTATTGCTTTTCATAGACCAATATGTTGGGTTCGTAACAAATGGAATACGCATGTTGTTTCATTAATGGCAGTTAACATTTCATTTCCTTTTCCCGGAGTGATCAGTCGAGATCCTCAAGCTGTATGTTTGATGTTGAAATCGCCTCAAATAATAAATCTTGGACCAAGTTTTCTGAATATGTTGACATACTGACTTTTCGAAATATTGTGACATAGTAGGCACTGGGAAGCACCAATACTTATGTCAGCTCCATTATGCTGAACAGTAAATATGGTGGCTTGAATGTACGGCTCTTTTATTTCTTCTTGCTGAAAATGTTGCATATGTTGTTTTATTAACAATGTTGTTCATTCACGAGCACGTTCGCTAAAATGAATTATCCAGTAGGCGCCAGTCCTTTCATTTTAATATGGTTCCCTTGTGAAAAGTTAGTTTCAGATATAAGTGCAATATCTATGTTTTTCTAGTAAATGAATAAATCTAGTTGTTGCGTCTATTGGGTAAGCCCATTTTCATTCCTTGTTACAATTCCTAGGAACTGGTTACTCATTCTCAGGTTTTTATAACTTTATGGCTGGTGGCAGTTTTTCTACCCTTTTTGCTAAGTGGCTAATACTAGTTTAATTTCAGTCTGGAATTAATTGAGCAATTTTATCACGTAAGCAGTGATAAGTTCGATAGATATAGCTTCCTGCTTATTATCATTACTTGGACTAATAGTATTCTTGATGGTTTGAGTGTAAAACATTTTTTAAATTAATGGTTTATCTTGTTCACATAGTTTTATATTCTCGGTTTGCATTCCCTAAACAGCAGACATTTTCTTTGGTTGTGGCTTTAAAATTCCTTCGATAGGCTGAATAGCCTTTGTAGTAAGCCGGATGTCATCTTTCGTTACATAGCGCAAATATTGCTACACTGTTGCGTTTTTTTTGCACTATGTAATGTGATGATTGCCAGCAAATTTTACGCACTTTGGTTGTCTATTAAAAAATTCTTGGTATGTCCAAGTTGCTGGCAATTTGGGCTTTGTAGAATACCTTTTACTTTTTAGATGGTTCAATAGTCACCTTGAAATGCAGCAAATTATTGATTTTAAGAACAGATTATAGTTTTCTTTTTGTCTGATATTTACATGGAATAATGGAAAATGTTTGTAACTTTTTTCACCGCTATTCGTTGTCTTTTTCTGAACATTTAAGACGTTAGGAACATTACGTCTTAGTTTATTGATTACAATTTTATATCACTGATATTTGTTGATGACGGTAGTCCTTTTATTATTTGTATAATCTATCACTTTTCAATTGAGACATATGAAATTTCATCTTGTCAAAGGAACTGTTTTGGTTTCAAGATAATTTTTAATTGCTGTGTAATCATTTTCGTTTTGACGAGTAATTTTGATATAGTTATTGGATATACACTTGAACTGTACTGGATTTTTAATTAATTTTAAAACTTTGTTTCTGAGTCTATTAAAGTCTTCACCTTGCTCACATTAATTGACGGGGCAATGGGATTTATGTTTCTTCTGTTTTATTCTTTTCGAGTTTGTTTGAATTATTATTATTTTTCCTTTTTTGGCGATTTCTCTTCATTCTGTGATTTTTTCTTCATACTACCGTTTTTTCTTATTGTCTTTCTTGCCTTGTATTTTAGTTAATTCTTTTTTAAATTCTTCTTCATTCGTGCAATATTCAGATACTTTGGATTCACTGTCGATTTATTAGGGAGATGGCAACATTTCAATATGTGTTTCAGTTTCAACTTTATTTTGTAACTCATTTATTGTTACCTGCAGTTTGTTGTCCCCACAAAGCCAACTGTTGTTGATATGGTGCCACTACACATTCATATGAAGTCATGTCATCGTGCCGACATAATTTCATAATTATAGAAGAAAAATGAGTACGATTCTTGGTCTCGAACTCGGTACGTTTCTGTCACAGGTTTATGCATTACAGGCTGCTCTATAAGGGCAGTATGCGGGGATTTAAATAACGGCTGGCAAAGAGCCGCACAAATTAAATGGACAAAACCGATGTTTGTTAAGAAGGTATTGACTTTACACTTCGTAATAATTTGAAAAACACTATTCTGTCACTGTTTCTTTAATAATATCACTACGTAGAACAGTTATATTTATGTTGCTAAGCATTATATAAATTATAATTATGCATTATTTACATTTAAGTAACCTTATGTAACTTTAATTATCACATTATATTCATTGTTCAACTAATAATATTAGTTTATCGTAAGTATATATTAAAATGAATAGGAGCTATGCAAGGGACGCCTGTATCCACTTACGAAAACACAGACATAACAGATTTGAGATTTAAAGGTTGCTCCTCTAGAATCTTTCATAAATCTGCGATGAATCGATCGAAACCCCACTGCACACTACCTTCCCATAGGGGATTTTATGTTTATATATATATATATATATATATATATATATATATATATATATATATATACCTGCTCTTAATCTAACTACTTTCTCTAATTACTCTTTGACGACTTTCAATTTTCTTTTCATATGTAATAATTGTCTTTTCATTGAAAAGGTTATTTTTGATGATTTCTTTCCAACATTCACCTGTTATGTCAACGATGGCTTTCCACAGAGTACGTCAGATAAAAATAAAGTGTTTCCCATAAAAAGCTATGGGCAAAAAGAAAAGACTTTAGCAAAGGGAAGAATAAAAGTATCCTTATCTGAACAAAGGTTCATCTGTC
This sequence comes from Druceiella hillmani, assembly GCA_039881145.1. Taxonomy (NCBI): domain Eukaryota; kingdom Metazoa; phylum Arthropoda; class Insecta; order Lepidoptera; family Hepialidae; genus Druceiella; species Druceiella hillmani. Next base: position 1,225,898 of record JAYKKI010000123.1, read on the forward strand.
TTTAGAACAATTAAGGCACAGGCTGACAGGATTAGAGTTGTCAGTTTATAAATATTTCGAAGAGAAATAGTCTATTTCTATATAAATACAAAGCACTTTAGAATGAACTACATTCCTTCTGTTAATATTAAAAATAATATCACAGTTTTGATATATACCGTCTCCACTGTCTACCCTGCGGTTCAGTTTTAAAATAGTAGCACGAATCAAAAAGTGTGTTTTACTCGCAAGGGAAAATTAAAATGCAACATTTCTTTTCCTTTCAGCCGTTACCCGTATGTCGCTTTTTATAGTAATCACTTAAAAGTTTATTCAGCACATTCAATCGTATGATAAAAATATTTTCAATTGATATCATTAATAATATCATTTGAAAATATTTTTATCATATTCATATGTATAAGAAACAACTGAACTAGATTAGGAGCTGAAAATTACATTAATTTACACCTGTTGATTTATTAATTTATTTAGACTCATTTATCAATACATTTCAGGTAATCTATGCGTAGCTGTAAGAAATTGTTAGCATAGAAATATTTAAACTTATAGATCTTCAATAAAAAACTTGAATATAAATTTCTTGTTTATTCCAAACTTGAATAAAACAATACACAAGAAATACAAAAGATAACAACGACATAATTCGGTAGATTTATTTTTACTCGTCATAAACAAATCAGACTCTGGTGTAGCTACTGTTAGGTGGTTAAGCAATTGAATATGATGGGAAACTGGATAGTTATGTTATAATTAGAATATTAAGGTTGGTATAGAAAAAATTTTATGATTGGGTGAGCGCAGGAAATTGCCAGGTAAAAATAATGAAAGTTTACGCAATAATACGCGACATGGGATGCATCGCATGTGTGGACATATACATATGATAATATATACATGTAAAATTCCCTATGGGAAGGTATACTTCATGAAAACAACGTCCCTTCTGAGTTGGAAAGAATGGGAACCGGACATAGCAAAGAAGGAGTCGGTAGAAAATAGGAAAGAAAAGTAATCATAACGTCTCATGTACAGATAGCTTAGGGACATCGTTGCCCACGAACAGTCTCATCTAGATAATGCAGCGGAATCTTTTTAAACGCATATTCGTATTTATTAATGGCTTTCTTACTACTGAATACTTGTTTGTGTTCAGCAGGAAGCTGCTTGCTGCACCTTACTCGACGATGGTACTAATGTTAAGCTACAGTCGTTCGCTATCTGCTGCATCATTTGACGACTTTTAAAAGCTTTATATTAACAATGAATAATAATCGACACACAGTATAATTTACTATATACATTCAGTTAATGATATTGCTGTCAGTTACTTGTGGGCCCTATACCTTTACACGAAAAACTGCAAGATGCGATGATATATGTCACACATTGCCACGAACCGGAACCATTTATTATATTTACATGTAATCTTAACTGAATACAAATTAAAGAAAACCTCCATATTTACTCAACACTAAAAGAATGATATAAAAGTGTAAACCGGGGCATTTCATTATAACATCAAAAATGAAGGTGTTCACAGTTGACAAACTGCATATTCGGCTCTCCTGGCATTATATGTACACAATCGAATGGCGTAAACAAGGTCTACCACACAAGACTGCCAAATAAAGTTGAGCCTGATTGTGGTCACTGTGGAGCATTAAATCCGAATTATCTACATATGTGTAAAGGAAATTGCACTAGAAACAATTCCTAAACTATTTCTTATGCTTCGTATCTGCAGGTGTTAACGGATATCTCATGGATATCAGATTATTAGTGCATGAATGTGGAAACACTGTAATCACCGGACGTAATAAAATAAGTTATAGACATGTCGCGCCTTACAGTTCCGTTTTTCTTCAAATTAGTGATGCACGTAAAAATCTTGAATTATGTATTTCATACAAAGCAATAAAATATTTGCATAAATATATTAACAAAGGAAATAACAGGTCTACTTTTAGTGTCCAATTTAGTGTAAAATAAATTACGCGATGTAAGTAGGACAGGTACTTTTATATTTCCGAAGCTGTGTAGAGAATTTTATCTTTCATTCTGTATGAAAGAACTTCAACAATCATTCATCTCGCCGCATATTTAGAAAATGAAAAACGCGATATTCGCAATATCGTAAATCTTATTTCCCTTGATACGACTTTAACGGCATTTTCCATTTTATGTGAATAAGACAATTTAGCAAAAATATTTTTCAATATTATATATGGATTCAAATAAGCAAAGAGATCCAGCGACATAAATAATTCCAGGTTATTATAGGTCACTATAATATAAAAACTCAGGCCCTCGACAACTTACGTGCATTGCTTTCAAATAGCACGCGTTTATTATTAACGTTTTTATCTGAGGATAATGTTGTATACGGTAAAAGGTCCTACTTTTTCAGTACTTGGAAGCTATAGAAGTGTATTTGAAGACCAACACTGTAAGAACTTCAATCAGAGAAAAGTTTAAATAAGTAACAAAAAAGGCAACATAATATTTTTGGTATCTCCGAAGTTACTAGCGAAACATTCTTAACTAAATTACTTCTGATTGAATTTAGATGTTTCACACTCCGAATTTTACTTTCTGATTGTATTACTGATCGCGATGCTCTGTTATTCCTGAAAGATGTTTCAAAGATTTTTTAATTTGATTTGAGGGCATTAACTATGCCCTCAATTTGGAAAAATCACCATAAAATCAAATCATATGCAAAAAAATCAATGATCAAAAAATTTTTAACTTAACATTTTTTACGTTTTAAACTACACATTATTTTGCGTACCACATTTTACTGCAACCATTATCAGTCCGTTGGATTTAATTTTTATTTATAGTTATTTAATAGGTCTAACAAAGTAACATTATTTTGGGTATCCCATTTATAAAATGAATTATTAGGAACCATGAGCGACCGATTTTTGATCAAACCTTTGCAATAAAATTGTATATTGCTGTGATGATATTTTAAATATATAAATTTAAAAGCCTCGAAATAATAATTATAGGACCCATGTAATTTTAAAGATATACCATGAAATAATATATATTTCGGCTAATTTGTATTTATTTGTTTAAACGAAGCTGCACAGGTTTTGCTGTACAATGGAAATTTAGATAGTAATTACTTCGTGTATAATATATGAAGAATGGTTTTAAAATAGATGAATGCATTCATTACATTGGATACAACATATAAAATATAGTATATAACAAATAAACAGCAAAGTTTATATATGACACATTCAAAATCACTGACAATTTTCAAATAATACTATAAGATGAGAATACGTATTTCCTGACAGAGGTAATTTTTTTTTTCAAAAAAATGAAAATTGCCTTTAAAACACATTTTGGCTACCCACTCCATGAAATGCTATTTCAAAAAGTGCCATGTGTAATAGCCTCTACGGCTCCGTGTTTTGAAATAGAGACGTGGAGGATATCTTGGACATTGAAATGATCATTTACAAATTAGACCTGTGTGAATAGAAATATTTTGTATACTTGCTGAAGTATGTAATGCATTACCTTATCTTTTTTTACGGTTTCGATTTTTTATGAATTTTTTGTATTATCTAAGGATTTTCAACCTATACATAACAAATATAACTATTGTTTTTAGATTACTTCCCTTAGCCATTTTCACGAAGGGTATGCTTGGACTAACTTTGTTAAAATTAATCGAATTTCTTTTTAAGTTATCAGTTGGTAATTTTAAAACAAAACCATATTTTATATTTTTAAATAAAATATGGACCAAAACGAGGAAATCATTAATGATAAATTAATGAATAATTTCTATTCGAAGGATATGCAAAAGAAACATTTAACAAGAAACTCTCGTCCCTTGAAATATTACGATTTTACTTCCTTTGAACTGTGTTTTCTGGTTCAAAAGTGTTTCATTACGTTGCAAAATTAATAAACTTTATAGAGAATGAACAATAAGAAAAATTTGAGCAGATCTCTGATTATGCTTAATGTTATACTTATATTTAATCATAATAAGATATTTTAATAATAAAATTATGTACAGGAAAGAAAATTTAGAATCGTTAAGTCGTTAGAAAATTTATTTCCTCTTTTGCAAAATTAATTTTCCATTAAACGTGAAGTACGCTTTTTTAAACTAATTAACATTCATTGGATAAAAATTCTCCTTTCTATAACATAAATTTTCCTTTTTCTGAAAGCTTCGCTTCAAATAGTTTGGAATGCGCGTTAAGAAATAAATTTGTGGTGAGCGCGCTGATTGTGTCAAAATCCGCGCTGTTTGCAAGCAATTAACTGTACTAATAGTTGTAGTTAGTTAGACCTATGTCAATGGCTGTCAACTGAAATGACATGAATGTTATCTGCGAGAATCAGATAAGAAGCACATGTTTGTTTAAATGTTTGATCTTGCGTATATACTGATATATTAAGTACCGCACTAAAGTTGGAAAGATAATTTGGAATATTATCAAGGGTCATTAGTTATAACAGTTACAACTTTCGTAAACAGTTCACATCGTTCCTACTCTGAAATTATGTATTATAATTATTATAATTTATAAATTATTCGAAATTTATACATATATATATATATATATATATTTATATATATATATACATATATATATATATATATATATATATATATATATATATATATATATATATATATATATACATTCATATTTGTATGTATACATATCTATGCACGTACCTATATACCAATTGTGGAGAGCCGATATTTAATAAATATTAAACATCTAATGAATGAGTTATGCATACTTTCATTATTGACAAAAATTTTTTTGAAGTTCTTTAAGTATATTCCATAATTTATTAAAATTAATACAAAGAACTAAAAATTTTATATAGATATTATAAACTTTAATCTCACTATATGTATATGTACTCAATACTTACGTACACAGAATAAGAAATAGCTTGAAATGCATATGATACAATCTAACATGTGAATTACTCTATCGACATACAACTGTACATCACGAAAAAGTAAAAGTTCAGTTTCTTTTCTATTAAGGGCTGAATAACAGGCAGGAGAAGTTTGAAGAATTGTTCATCTTGTGGATACCTCGAGTTTTGAATGTGGGTGGTTTCATGACATTTCCTCGATCATAGTTTCCTGAAACTTATGTTGACGGTTTGTGATATTACGAAAATTGTATATGCTTTGGAAGCTACGCAATTTTCTTGACCGCTATGAAATATGTTACGTATTTATACTTATGTATAAATACATATTTACTTAGATGAAATCGAGCTTATGTTTGTGGAAATACAAATAAGGTCCACTGCATTAATAGCGGTTCTGAACGTAAAGAAGAAAAAACAGATCTCGCAAAAAGTGAACAAACGATATAGTGACAAAGATTATTTTTAAAATGTTGCACTCTCCTCCAGAAAATTTATTTAATCACTTATTCGAAAAAAGACACCCATAACTTACAAGTTTTTTTTCGCAAATCAAGGTATTGACACGAACTTAAACTTAAATACCAAACATTTGTTCCAATATAATAACAATTTTGATGATATTTATCGCTTTGAATGACAAACCATAATTTAAAATGAACTCATGGTTCTCTTACTAATAATTGACCAATAGCTTTCTTTCTAAATGAAAATGAACTAAATGGCTTCCTAAAAAAAATTCGTCAAACGATACTAAAGTTAATTAGTTATTTCAACCCGGCCTGATAAAATTGTTATTAATTATTTTTATTATTATGTTTACACACTAAATACGTTTTTTAATTTAAAACTGTAGTTTAGAACACAAAACTATGTTAACAGATCACAGTTATAAAACATTGTAAGCAACGAGAGTTTTGCTGCACATAAAGAAATCTCCTGAATTTTTTAATATGTATCAACAGGTTAACGTATTTATGCAACCACGGAAGTTGTTGTGCTCCAGCACTGTGTAACTCAAATTCTTTTGACGATAATGTATTGAAATATTATTATCATCATGTAATAAAATGGCATTTAATAATTAACGGTATTTATAACATAAGTTACATCTATGGAATCAGCACACAATTAAAGAAAGATGTGAGTGCCGAGAGATACCGTATGATAATAAAATTCAATGATAAATATTTATCTAGAAGAAAACATAATATATTAAATAATTGAATATATTTTAATTTTAAATGCCGATAAGGGTTTTTTTTAAATAGAAATGTCTATGAATGTATTGTAATATATAGCCCTTTTAAAGCGTAACGTTACCGGTTGTTCCTACGAGCCTGCTGAAAAAAATAATATTTCACGGAGAGTAATTGTTTCAACAACATAAGAATTTATCACTTTTAGATGACAGTCAGATATAGAGAAAGGTGTCTACTTATTTGCACAAAGAAAATGAACTATACGACTTAGGCATGAATGGAATCCAACGACAGTGGTGACGGATGTAGTAATATTTTATAAATTTGAAAAAATTAGTCAAGTGCAAGCTGTCCTTGAACAATAAATGTTCTGTGCCATCAAACCCCCGCATAAATTATGAATAGGAACTACATAACTACTGTTCTAAGTCACTGAAATATATTATTACTTATCCCCATATATATA